>SJYV01022260.1:0-10307 GCA_006410875.1 Neotragus pygmaeus | reverse complement strand
TTCAGAAGCCCTTACTCCATGCCTCTATAGAGCCTCAGCGATGCCCCTCCTGTGGAACTTAAAACTATATAGTCATTTCTCTCTTAACTGTTGACGTCTCATGATGTAACATAAACTCCTAGAAGTCAAAAAAGCTGGCATGTTACAAGTATTGACTGCTGTTGAACAAAGGAATGAACAAAGCAATGTGCAGATTCCTTTTCCAAGAGACCTTATGAAAAGCACGCAATCCTCAAAAAATAAAATAAAATCTGAGATTATGAACTTCCTAGACATATAATGAGCTGTATGAACTGTTCAAGTGACTCAACATGACATATTCAAATATCTACAGAAAGAAAGAAAGCTACACTTAAGCAGCTATTTTAAGCCAGGTNAGCACGCAATCCTCAAAAAATAAAATAAAATCTGAGATTATGAACTTCCTAGACATATAATGAGCTGTATGAACTGTTCAAGTGACTCAACATGACATATTCAAATATCTACAGAAAGAAAGAAAGCTACACTTAAGCAGCTATTTTAAGCCAGGTGATGTGTTAGGGACTTCACACTACTAGTATTTCATTCATTTTCACAACCCACCCGCCAGTTAGTCACTAGGTCTCCGCTTTCAGAGCAAGACGAGTCCTGAGGGAACGGCCCCAGGGTCATGGACCCACTAAAAGGCAGACGTGCTATTCAAACCCAGGAACGTCAGCTCTCATTTTTCTGCTTTATCATGCCACGTTGTCACATTGGTCTTTACTAAAATATTGTTCATGAATCTTACACACTAGCTGACATAACATCCACGAGAACCTTCAGTTGACAACTTCAAAATGCATGTAGGGGGAGGGCCCACAGTAACCTCGAGCACAATTACTGTCTGCCCATGTCACAAATCAGATATGGTTTGCCAAGACACAGACAGTGACAGCTGTAAGGAACTGCAAAGGATCTGCAAACCTACAGCATGTTTGTCTGTTTGTTTTAAGCCACTATGTACTAAATTGACCTAGAAATGACGAAACGTAAACCTATGAGCCAAGAGCTTCAGTTTTTCTTAAAAATCAGTTCTTCCACTCATGTACAGTACACACAGCTTGCACGTATGTGCCAAGAATGCATGATGCCAAAACCTTGGAGACATTGGCAGGTGGCCTTACAATAAAACCAAGGGTTTCTATGCACACAAGAGGGCAGATCTACTGAAGCAGTTTAAAACAAACTCATTCAAAACAAAGTGGGGGAAATCCATTACAGAAAAGAAAAAGAAAAAAAGACACATTTAGCAATAGACTCATAACATGTTTCATTGAATAAATAATACCTCTTCAAAACTGATGAAAATTTAGTGGAAATATTTATCTAGTAAACATCTTAATGAAATAAACTGTTATGACTCCAAAGAAACCTAATTTAACAACTTCATAAATTCTCATGGGGAAGAAATAAGACTCACCACCCCCAAAACATTTGGTAATTATTTTCATACAATATATGCACAGTCTGTGATTNTGGAATATTACTCAGTCATAAAAAGAAATGCCTTTGAGTCCATTCTAATGAGGTGGATGAAGCTAGAGCCTATTATACAGAGTTAACTATGTCAGAAAGATAAATATAGTATACTAATGCATATATACAGAAGGGGAGCAATGAAGAAACAGTCATAGAGAATAGACTTATGGACATGGGGAGAGGAGAGAAGAGGGTGAGAGGTATGGAAAGAGTAACATGGAAACTTACATTTCCATATGTAAAATAGATAGCCAACAGGAGGGAGTGAGGTGTATGGAGAGAGTAACATGGAAACTTACGTTACCTTATGTAAAATGATAGTCAATGAGCTTTTGCTCTATGTCTCAGGAAACTCAAACACAGTCTTCGTATCAAAGTGGTGGGATGATGGAGATGTGAGGGAGGTTCAAAAGGGAGGAGATACAAGTATTCTTATAACCAATTCATCGTGTGATTTGACAGAAAACAGCAAAATTCTGTAAAGCAATTATCCTTCAATTAAAAATAAATTAATAAAAAAATAAAAGTTTAATTTTATATTTACATGAAAATTGTAAAGGTAATATAAAAATTACCATGAATCATACAACTAGTTTTATCTACTATTAATAGTTTATATTAATAGAATATATTTGTTAGAAGTGAGCCTATATTTATATATCATCATTAATTAAAGTTTATACTGTATTCAGAATTTTGTAGCTTTTTCCTAATGTTCTTTTCTGTTCCAGGATCCCATCTAAGATACCACATTGCATTTAGTTGTATGTCTTCTTGGTTTCTTCTTTCCCAAGACAGTTTCTCAGACTTTCCTTGTTTTTGATGACCTTGACAGTTTTCAGGAGTACAGGACAGGTATTTTGTAGAAATTCTCTCCATTGGGATTTGTCTGAGGTTTTTCTCATGATTAGATGAGGGTTATGTGGTTTTGGAAGGAAGACCACAGAGTTGAATTGCCAGTCTCATCACATCATTTCAAGGTACACGCTCTATCACTGNCAGGTATTTTGTAGAAATTCTCTCCATTGGGATTTGTCTGAGGTTTTTCTCATGATTAGATGAGGGTTATGTGGTTTTGGAAGGAAGACCACAGAGTTGAATTGCCAGTCTCATCACATCATTTCAAGGTACACGCTCTATCACTGTTGATGTTGACTTTGATTATGTAGCTTGAGGTTGTGTTTGTCAGGTTTCTGCACTGTTCAGTTAATCTTTTTTTTTTTTTCCCCCTCCTTTCCATACTGTACTCTTCGGAAGAAAATCACTATATACCACCCAACTTACACAGAGAAAGCTATGTTTCAAGGGTGGAATATATACGCAAATTATTTAGAATTTGTCATGAGACATTTATCAATTCCCACATTTATTTATGCAATCATTTCTTCCTATTTCTGTGGATTCATGAATGTATGGTTTTTACTTTGAGCCATGATCCAATTTATTTTATTGCTCACATTTTTCCTGCTTTAGGCATTGGGATCCTCTCAATTTGGTCATGTATTCCTTTGACATACTCATTATTGTAGACTTTTTGGATTTTTTAAAAAAGTATTTATGTTCCAGGTTCATCTTATATATTTCCTCTCATGGCTCTAGAATTAACATTTCTCCAAGGAATTGTGGTTCATCTTATTGAGAAATGGCATTAGGAATCGAGTTCTGAGTCCTGGGTGTGCTTGATTCTACTCAGAGACTATTGCTCTGCAGCCCTCTCAACTAAAAGAGCAAGGCAGTAATACATATGTATAGTAACCTATGGATATACATGTGTCCATAAATATTTCTACTCATTACCATCTCTATCTGTAGTAAATAGAAATGAGTGTATTCTGATGTATCTGACTCTCATTCCTTATCATCTAGAACATTCTAGCCTTCTTCCCTTGCTCAACTGTAATCTCCAGCCCCAGCAGTGACAAATCTGGCTTTCACTACCCACCACAAATTTACTAAGTTGTTCAATTAAAGTATACATGTATGTTTTCAGAACTGTTAACCCACGCTTCCATGAGCACCAAGTTTTTTTAAATAAATTTATTTATTTTAATTGGAGGCTAATTACTTTACAATATTGTATTGGTTTTATCATACATGCACATGAATCTGCCACGGGTGTACATATGTTCACCATTCTGAACACCCCTCCTTCTTCCCTCCTCATCCCATCCCTCTGGGTCATCCCAGTGCACCAGCCCCAAGCATCCTGTATCATGTATTGAACCTGGACTGGCGATCCATTTCACATGTGATAATAACATGTTTCAATGCTATTCTCCCAAATCATCCCACCCTCACCCTCTCCCAGAGTCCGAAAGACTGTTCTATACATCTGTGTCTCTTTTGCTGTCTTGCATGTAAGGGTTTTTAAACTGTAGTATTTATATACAGTTTCTTTTGACTTTGCTTTGACAGATTACACTCATTTTCAAAGTTACTTGGGTCAGAACTTGATTGCCTTACCCTTTTTGAAGGTGTTTAATACATTGGCAATACATTTAGATTTTCTTCTTATTCTGTATCCCATCTTGTTAATTGTACCAGAATACAATTAACAAGATGGCAATAGTAAATTCTAATAGCCGTCTTCCTAAGAACAGTGTTAAAAACTCTGCCTGAATTCCTCAGCCTCACTCCTTTAAAACTCTAATCTCATATCCTTATCCATTATAATCAGCCATATTGCCTCTTTTGGTGTTTCTAAAAATCCCATTTTCATCCCTCAAACACTTTGAGCTTACTTGTTATCCATCTGGATGGCTACTTCCTTGTTCAAATGTCCCTTTTTCTTTCTTCCTCTTTGAGGATTGAACTCTAAACTATTTAAAGCTGTCAAGGCTTCACAGCCCCCATAACTTTCTATACTTCTTGATTAAATTTTCCTTACAACAATTTAAATGTGTAAATAATATATATTTTATTTTATTCAGTATCTGTCTTTTTTCATTTTTTAATTTATTCTTTAATTGGAGGAAATTTGCTTTACAATATTGTATTGGTTTCTGTTGTACAACAATGCAATTCACTGACTTAACAGCAGCAGCAGCATACATATATCACCTCCCTCTTGAGCTTCCATTCCCTCCCCAATATCTGTCTTCTAGAAATAGAGTGTAAGCCACATGAAGGGAGAAAAACTACTTTAATGTTTATTTTACTACTATATCCATAGCATCAAAAATAGTGGACTTTTAGAAGTTAATAATAAATATTTGTGAAATAAATGAATAAATGAAAATAGACATGCACATATACACTAAGAATTCAAATATATTCATGGGGATAGAAAATTCTATATTTCAAGTTTTGAACATATATGTATATGTATTTTCATATATATGTGCAAACATGTTATTAAGGTCAGCAGTTTTGATATGTTTAAGTCATATTCTGTGTAAATTAAACTTGTTACAATAATGATAATTTGCATTTATATAGTTTTGTTGATTTTTCAAAGTACTTTTCATATATTGTTTCTCCATTGGTATTATTGTTATAATCCCTCTTTTCATGTAAGGAAACTGAGATCTAGTTTCATGCCAGAGGGCACTTATCAAATGAGTGTCACAGCCTAAAATTAACTCTAGGTTTTATTATTTAAGTCTATTTTCCTTTCTTTCACACAGTGCTTTTGTGTTTCTTCATTATTTGTCATGATTATAATTACATAGTATATTTCTTTCACTCACACAGCATGAGTTGAAATCTGTCATGTAAAGAAATATTAATACAAAACAATTCAGTGAGTATGATTGACATGCTAAATAACTAAAAGTTTCATTAATTGAAAAGCTAAAGAAATCTTTGTATACTCAAAAATTCCATCAGTGCTTTTAGGAGGAGTTTTTCTCAGTGTCCCTACAAGTAAAACTAGGATAAATGATGCTGCAGTATCTCTTTCCTATTCAGATTTTTACTTTTTCTAAACCTGACTGTACTTGTTGTTTGGCTTTCTTTATTATTGGCATCACTCTCCACCTATATAAGAAACCCAAGAAGTCTACTTAATTCCTACCTCTCCTAGCATCACCACTAAAACCAAATAATGACTAAATCCTGTTAACTTTACTTATGAAATATTTCTGGAATATGTGTATTTTTCACTTGTATTCTCACTACAATAGTTGAGGCCCTCACCATCTTTCACCTGACCTTAACTTTTCTTCCTTAAAAAGTCTTAATCAAATCTTCAATATATTCTACATTCAGAATGGTACATCTGTACTCCAGCCTCACTGTATTATCTTTTGTAAAGGGGATGGATAGTAATTATTTTAGGCTTTGGGATATGCAGTGTCTCTTACAGTTACTAAACTCTATCATTGCAATGGGCTTCCCAGGTAGCGCTAGTGGTAAAGAACTTACCTGCCAAAGCAGGAGACATACGAGATGCAGGTTCCATCNGGATGTGAGAGTTGGACCATAAAGAAAGCTGAGTGCCGAAGAATTGATGCTTTTGAAGTGTGGTGTTGGAGAAGACTCTTGAGTCCCTTGGGCTGCAAGGAGATCCAACCAGTCCATCCTAAAGGAAATCAGTCCTGAATATTCATTGGAAGGACTGACACTGAAGCTGAAACTCCAATACTTTGGCCTCCTGATGTGAAGAATTGACTCATTGGAAAAGACCCTGATGCTGGGCAAGACTGAAGGTAGGAAGAGAAGGGGATGACAGAGGATGAGATGGTTGGATGGCATTGCTGACTCGATGGACAGGAGTTTGAGCAAGCTCTGGGAGTTGGTGATGGACAGAGAAGCCTGGCATGCTGCCGTCCATGGGGTTGCTAAGAGTCGGACACGACTAAGTGACTGAATTGAACTGAACTGAAGTGACCTAACCTCTCTTGATCCTCAATTTTTTCATATGAAAATTGTGATAACAATAGTAATATTTATGTCACAGAGTTGTTAAGCAGGAACAATAATCTATTCCTTGTAAAACACTTTAGAAAAGTACCTGGTAGATAGTGCTCAAAAATTTAACTAATATTTTCTTTTTAAATAAGAATTCTTTAAAATAAATGAAAACGAGTATTAAGTTACATGCCACTTTGCTATTTCATAAAAACATATAAGCATTTTCACAGTGAGAAAACTTAGCTGTTCAGTGATATTTATAGGACTATCCAAAGTGATAGTCAAAACATTTGAAGGTTATTTTGATGGCTAAGATTATGGAATCTGACACAATGGAGCAGTATATTGTATATACTCCTTGGCCACTGCTGGCTTAAAAACCCAACCTTCTTGCCTTCATTTTGGGTTAATCAAGTATAGAATGCTGCAAATGGAAAGCAAATCTAAACTCCTACATCATTGATTTTTGTAGATGAAAGAGTAATAATCCGTAACAGTGCCAGGGTGGTCAAGTTCAAAAGCCGGCTCAGTATACTGTGTAGATTAGCTGAAAGCAGACCTAGTTTTCTTCCTTTCTTTGAATTTTCTCTGAAGGAATATTTAGCAGTCTCTCAATGTGATTAAAAAATAAAAGAAAACATATGCAAATACATAAGACCTGACTTTACAGCTTTCATAACGAGTAAAAAATAATTAGATATCTTTTAAAAGATATCAGAAGGAAGAGATGCACCAATGCTCTTCATTAGTGTCTTGCAAATTAAATTCATCTTTTATATTTTATTCATGGGGTTCTCGAAACTGAGTGATTAAATTGAATTGTTATCATTAAAACATAACCCACATCAATTCAGATGGCCTACAGATAAACCAAAATACAAATTTATTGAAATTTATCTAGGAGGAGTTAAAACTGCATGAAATGTTACTAAACCCTAATCAGGAACGACAAATATGTTCATTTGTAAATCTATGTAGACATGAATTACAGATATTGGTCAATGTATGTACTAAATAAATGAGATCTAAGGAGGAAAATACACCATTTTAAAGACATTTATGAAATAGCTGAACAGATTCTCACAACTCTTACATATCAAACTACATAACATAGCACTTAAGCTTTTTCCTCATTTTAGTTATAGTTTACATATTTATTTTGTTATCGACTAAGTAAATATTATAAGGACATTAATATGCCAAAAATATGAACCTGTACCAAGATATTAAATAGTGGAGGCTGATGAGAACATTTAGAAGAATTAACTGAATTATCAATGGTGCCATTTTTTTCCTAGTGGAAAATTAAAGCGATTTATTATTCTCCTGATACTTTCTTTAACTTTGCCAATTGGACTGTTAAATGTTCTTAGGTAGATATCTATATTCTGTCTCCATTGACCTTTAAACAACACGGTTTGAACTGAATAGGTCCATTTGTAGATGGATTTTTTTTCAACAGGAAATACTACAATACTACATGATCCATGGTTGGCTGAATCCATGGATGTGGAACTGAGGATGCAGAACTGTGGATATGGAGAGCCGACTATAAATCAGAAGGGGATTTTCAACTGTTTTGATGGGTGGGCCCCGAACATCTGTGTTGTTCAGGGGTCAACTCTGCTACCATTTAGAATGAGAACAAGAATGCAAACATTCTTTTCATGACTAACTCAGTGACCATGATTAGAAGTCTATCAGTCCATAATCAGAATGGACTCTACTCCACGCAGAGGTCTGCACGTAAGTGCAGAGGTCTGCACGTAAATGCAAAGGTGCAACTGAGTACAGTCAATTAAAGTTACAGGGATCTTACAAGAGGGAGAGAGAGAGAAACTCACTTGTCAGCCAGAGCTCTTCAAATTCAGCAATAAAAGTGTTCCCAAGACACTCTGAGTGATTGCTCTGACTCCTTAATTGCACCTTATTCTTCACTCTGCTCTTTAAGATGGACTGCCAGACACAAATGTTCTGCTGCCAAATCGTTTCTAGACCTCAAGCAGCCTCAAACAATTGGCCTAGGATGAGTCAGACTTGATTACCTAGTGGCACCTCAGTGAGGACATCATCAAGTCATGACCCAGAATTTGTCCCACATCAGAGGTAACTGAGTTTTTTGTTATTACCATTTTCAAATTCAAATTGTGTGATGTAAGAGAATAGGAAATCAATCATAATCAAGCAAAATGTCAGATATTGTACTTTAAAGATCATTTCTTTATTGGATTTCAATGCAAAACAAAACTCAGTATTTCCTATCTCTGTATCGAGCAGGGTGAACTGGTAGGTCTCTCTGCCAGTTTAGCTCCATAAAGTGTTTCTTAAGCTTCCCTGTGATTGGAAAGTTAAAGCAATTAAAATAATATTTCAGACTTGAAAAGCAATTGAAAATAATAATAGGCAAAAAACAGTCACAACAATCCTAACAGTAGCTGTGGTTTACAAAGCCTTCTGTGTCAGACACTGCCTTAAACTCTTTAAAATGGTTCTGTCTTGAAAGGAGAACTTGACTGGGTTATGGTTACTAGGATTCCTCTCCATCACTCAACCCTGATTTTTCCATATGCATGAGCCCTAAATCCTGAAGCAATGCAGAAGAGAACTTTTAGCTAAAAAAAAAAAAAAAAAAAAAAAACAACAAGCTGGTGCTTCTCAAATTTAGTATGCACAGAAGTCACTTGGAAATCTTGCTAAAATGCAAACACTGATTAAGTAGGTAGAGCCTGAGATTCTGTAGTTCTAACAAATCCTAGGTAGAAATGATGCTATTTGTTCATGGACCATCCTTTGGATAGCAACTGAGTAGAAGTTTTTATTGAGAAAAATTCATTTACTTTGGCATGGGAGTCAGGAAAGGCATGTCTGGTATCTATCCTGACCCAGAGAAGAACAAAGTTTCTTCTGCATTAAGTTTTCATAAGCTCCAAAATTAAAGTATCTTCTCCCAGTTCTTCCTCTCTTATAAGGGACAAGAGGTGATATTTCTGATGCCACCACTATTCAAGGTCTGGTTTTCTTTAATAATCTATGACCTATGCTCACCAATAATGCAATAATAGAAGAGAAAGGAAGATGGGGCTACATCTAAAGGCTTTCTGCAAATTTGTATTCATTCAAGTTTTATTTAAATATTTAATGCTATTCTACTCTTGCATTAGATCTTTACATCTTTTATTTATATTCCTCAGTGGACTAGTCAACAAGCTTTTAGGTGTTACCCCTTCCTCTAATCTACACTGAACATGCTGCTATTATTCCTTTGTTTACAAAGAAGTTGATGATGCTTCTTCTATGCCTTAAAAAGCAAATTTGAAAAATATGGAGAATTTCTTGATGGCCTTCCCAGCAGGTTCAGAATTAAATGCAAACTCTTAGTCAGGCATTCAAAACTGTTTATTGTAGCCTTATTTGTTATATTTCTACCTCTTTTAAAGCTGGTCTTCTGCCCACGGTCATTAGTAACACTTTGACTGCCTAGCCTTGGTTCAAATTATGAAGTTACTTGCAATAGCTTTATCTTTCACATCACATTTCTGCATACTTTCAGGGCCCATTTCAACTTCCACCTTTCTCAAGACACAGTCTCATCTTCCTTCAGTGGAGATTCTTTTATTTTTTCCCCTGAGGTTTTCCACGGCACTGTGCTAGAATCCTTATTCATATTCTTCATCACCAGTTTTGCAATAGAGGATCTGTGGATGTTTTGGTCTTAGTCAGTAGACTAACCTGGAGGCTGAAGAACCATGTCTGATAATATCTCTCTGGCACTTCTTCTCCTTAATACATATTTTACTAAGGGTGGCCTGTGTACAAAAATTCTGAATCAAACTGTTGACATGTGACATGGCTCCCCAGGTGGTGCTAGTGGCAAACAATCCGCTTGCTAATGCAGGAGATGTAAGAGACACAGGTTCCATCCCTGGATCAGCAAGATCGCCTGGAGAAGG
>SJYV01022257.1:0-16627 GCA_006410875.1 Neotragus pygmaeus | reverse complement strand
TATGTGGTAGTTTGAGCATTCTTTGGCATTGCCTTTCTTTGGAATTGGAATGAAAACTGACCTTTTCCAGTCCTGTGGCCACTGCTGAGGTTTCCAAATTTGCTGGCATAATGAGTGCAGCACTTTCACAGCATCATCTTTCAGGGTTTGAAACAGCTCAACTGGAATTTCATCACCTCCACTAGCTTTGTTCGTAGTGATGCTTTCCAAGGCCCTCTTGACTTCACATTCCAGGATGTTTGGCTCTAGATTAGTGATCACACCATCATGATTATCTGGGTCGTGAAGATCTTTTTTGCACTAAGCACGGCCGAGAGGAGTTACCCCAGGTCCAAGGTCAGCGGCGGCGGCCGGGAGGAGCTACCCTTCGTCTGAGGACTGAGTACACACACACCACCAATTCCAAGAGAAATGAAAGTACAAAATATTATACAGAAATATTCACAATAACAGTGTTCATTAAAGAGGTAAGGGAGGAGCCAGCATATAGAGAGATATGTTTCATTTTCTGGGTGGGGGGGGATACAACTTCTGATATAGTTGAACATCAAAGGGTTACTGCCAATCACAAAGATCAGACACTTCGAGTTAATTTCAGTGCTTTTCCGTGTATGATCAGGAGTCTGGCTCACTGAAATTATCCCTTAGATAGGTATCTTAAGTATCCAGGGCCAGTATCCAAAGCACAGAATGCCTCCTGTTTTTCTCCATCCTGAATTCCCTTCAGGGCACACCACCTGGAAGCAGCTGCAGACTAGAGCTGATGCTGTGGACAGGAAACCAGAAGAAGCTGGGCTGACGGAGGAGCAGGAAGGAGACAGGTTTGATCGTCCCAGGCTCCCCAAGGAATGATGAGACATGAGGGGACCTAGGGACTCGTCTCCCAAAGGGCCTCACGCGTGCCCCGGGTGCCCGGAACTGAGGGACACAGGGCGAATGGCCTTCTGGGAAATGATGTCCAATGGCACGGCCCAGGAAAGAGCGTGGGAACTTCTCAGTCGCTCTGCACAAAGTTGGAGGACCTGACACACACAGCTTTGTGTTCTTTTATTTATTTTTGTCCTCTGAGGCATTTTATTTGTTACTCAGTTTAGTTCAGTTCAGTCTCTCAGTCGTATCCAACTCTGCCACCCCATGAATCACAGCACGACAGGCCTCTTGTCCATCACCAACTCCCAGAGTTCACCCAGACTCATGTCCATCAAGTTGGTGATGCCGTCCACCCATCTCATCCTCTGTCGTCCACTTCTCCTAACCCTCCTGCCCCAATCCCTCCCAGCATGAGAGTCTTTTCCAATGAGTCAACTCTTCACATGAGGTGGCCAAATTATTGGAGTTTCAGCTTTAGCATCAGTCCTTCCAATGAACACCCAGGACTGATCTCCTTTACGATGGACTGGTTGGATCTCTTCTCAGTCCAAGGGACTCTCAAGAGTCTTCTCCAACACTACAGTTCAAAAGCATCAATTTGGTGCTCAGCTTTCTTCACAGTCTAACTCTCACATCCATACGTGACTACTGGAAAAACCTCCACACTATTCAGCCTGCCTGTGAAGTTCACAACAATTTTCCCAGCCCTGTGATCATCAATGATTTCAAATTCTCCAATGTAATAATGCTTCATCATCACAATTAGAAACCTGATGACTTTGGAGCAGAGTCTAATTAGCACCGGGCATTTACCTCTTTTCCGCATTGTTGATACCCTTGAGTATCAGCCAGGACATTCACGTGCACCATTCTGGCAGCACAGAAAGATGGTAGAAAGGACAGGAGGGGCGAGCGTGTGGCATTCTCTGTGTCCTTTTAGCTATGCTGCATATGTACTTTTTTTCCTCTTCCTCTTGGCCCATATAAAAGTATTAATGAAAGGAATTTTTTATGTATTGAGGTATGGGGAAGTCATTCTGGCTTATAAATGACTTATCTTGATATTTATGCTAACTAAAACAGCCCATTTACAGCCTGTCATACACACACTATCTGCTTTAATCACCAAAGAAAATGGTGTACTGACCAGAACTGATGTCCATGTTAAAAATAAAGATTAGGAGAAGGATATGGTAACCCACTCCAGTATTGTTGCCTGGAAAAGTCCATAGACAGAGGAGCCTGCTGGGCTGCAGTCCATGGGGTTACATGACTGAGCACGTGTGCATGAGGGTGGAGCGAGGTGAGTTGGTAGCAATAAACTGGTAGAACTAAAAAAAACAAAAGGTTAAATGCCTGCTTCTTGGGACACCAGTGCTGGTCCTCCTCCAACAATAAGGCTCCCTTCCTAGTTGCCGAGACCATACTGCCTCACTGCTGATCTGGTGGCTTTTGTCTTGAAACCTTGAATGAATGTATCCTTGAGTTGTGTCCTGTTTTTTGTTCTGACAAGACACAAAACCGCACTGAATCCACGCTCAGTGGAGCAGTTTCTAGTTATCGGAGATGCTGCTCCCAGGCTATAGTCCTCGGCTTGGCTCAAATAAAACTTTTTTTCTATTCCTACTGTGGATTGGTTTATTGATTGGAAATGTGTGTACTACAACTAGCTGGCAGAGAACTTCACGGAGCCTAGGATATCTTACACTCAATTGGTCCTGTTCGCTCCACACACACATGCACAAGCTCACTCATGCTTGACTCCTTGTGATCTCTTGGGCTGTAGCCTGCCAGGCTCCTCTGTCCATGGGATTATCCCAGCAAGAATACTGGAGTGGGTTGCCATGCCCTCCTCCAGGGGATCTTCCCAATCCAGGGATCGAACCCACATCTCTTCTATATGATACAGATGGATTCTTTACCATTGTCTTATAAAACAGATATGACCAAGACACACAGTCATGTGGGCATTTAAAAAGGGGGAGACAGTGAACAATGAAACAAACTCAAAGTTAATTTGAAAGAATTAAGGTTTTGTTTTATTTTTTGAACTGGTAATACTTTTACATGTTTCAAAATTCCAAAAATATCAAAAGATATAGACTGAAAATTATTCCTCATCTTCCCCCTCCCTCCAATGCTCCTCCCCAAGAACAAGTAGTATGTCTGGTTACAAGTAGTAACCTTGTACCTTTCAGATTCAGTGTGTTTGTGTATGTGTAAGCAATGGCTTCCTCTTTACACAAATGGAAACATATCATACAACCTGTTTTATACCTTTTCATAGACAATGTATCTTGGTACTCTTTTCCACACAAGTTCATAAGGTCCCCATTTCAAGGGCTGTGGAAAAGTCAGCCAGTCCAGCAGAAATCACTTAGCCAGTCCCATGTGGTGAACGTCAAGGTTGATTCTAAATTTTCACTTTCTGAAATCAATATCATAGTAAAAACTACACAAGAACAGTTTGTGTGGGTACAAATATATCTGTAGGATTTATTTCCAGCAAATGGCTTGCTGAGACAAAGAGTTTGCTGTAATTTAGATAGCAACCAACAAAGTGACCTTCACAGAAGCTGTATCATACTCCCTCAGAAATGTGTATGAATCCCTTTGCCCCCTTTTAGATAAAAGTGAAAGCTTAGATAAGATGGTGGGTGGAGATCACACTGCTACAATCCTCCTGAATGTTAATTTAAAAATCCATCTTCACAGGAAAATGTTCAAAATATAGTAAGAAGCACATTACAAGAGAACTTTCTAAACAAAAGATAACCATACATATTTTTTTGCTGTGTATAAGATTTAATGTTGACTCTTATGTATACACACATGTATACTTCAAGAAAAAGTTACAAAGAAAATTAACAAAACCTGAAGGTAATGAGCATCCCTGGATAGTGGAAGTATGAGGAATTAAATTTTAAGTAAGTCTTCATACTGTGTATTTTACTTTTGTGCATTTTCCAGGTTTTGCTACAAAGATTTTGCATTATTTTGATAAACTGATAAAACCATATATTTTCTTTAGTTTACAGCAATTTCCGCTGAGGAGTTTCTTATCTGACTTGGTTTCAAAGTATCTGTAAGGAAATTAGTAGGAATATGATGCCTAGAAAAGGTGACCCGAAATGAGAAATGGAAAATTCCAAACGAGCTGCACTGCATGGAGAGGGCTGCAAACGATGACAGGGACAAGCTTGTTCCCAGCTTACGCAACGAGGTGCCTGGAGCCCAGCCCACCCAGCGCCCACTCTAAGAACTGTGGAGACACGGCCCTTCTGCAGCTGCCGCTGTGCGGGCCGCGGCGGAGGCGACGGGGCAGTCGCAGCCTGGCTTCTGAGCTGCCCAGCATCCGCGGGGTCTCCCCGAGCCAGAGCACACCAGTGGTGGGAGCGTTCCAAGCCTGCACCCCCACGCCCACGAGGGGGCTGTCACAAGTGGAGGGCACTCGTGGCCAGGCTCCTGGTCACCCTGTATCAGTGGCAGCAGGGGGCAGGAAATGGAACAAAGACAGCCAAGTGCTTACGTGGCACAACCAGCAAGAGGTCTATTGGCATCTTTTGGATCGAGAGATGTGGCAGGTGGCAGCAACCCTCGAGAAGGGGGCAGGGCAGGAGGCCCAGGACTGGGATGGAAACTGGCACTTCCCTCTGGGTAGGCGGGGTCCCCAGTTTGCTGGGCATCGGGGGGAGCTTCCGGCAGCATGTAGCTGCTGTTGCAGCCCGAAGCTCGGAGACCAGGACCTGGGAGTGAGCAGCACACAGCCTCGGTGTGGACTGGGACATCTCGGGAGCACATGGAGCTCAAGATGTGCCTCTGGGACAGCAGCCCAGGGGCCCCAGGAGTTGAGGAGGGGAAGGCAAGAGGCCCCTTGAGAGACAGAAGGGATCTGGGCGAGCACAGTGCTCCAGCATGCCAGGGGACTGAGGACTGTAGGGGGCCTGGTTGGCAAGCGGGACAAGCCAGGCGTTGAAGAGGCAGTGGCGCCTGACCCGAAGAGGGAGTGCTGCAGATCCCGCCATAGAGAGACGGGGGAAAGGAGGCAGGCGCTGCCAGCTGCTCACTAACCACGTCTGAGGCTTTCCCCAGGTATAGTCTCAACCACAGAGATTAGAGAAGCCAAGTGATTCAGGCTTGGCCAGCGAGACATGGAGGCATTGGATGGAAGCTTCTGGGAGAGTCATTTCTTTGAAACCTCACCAGCGATGAGTACTGGCCTGCCTTTCCCCCTCCTCCAGTCCTGATGATGGTGAGTACAGTGGCTGAGGCTGCACTGGTCTCCTTGTGACCACGAGGGACAGGCTGGGAGAGAAGACAGACTCTGATGGTGTAGAGCCACTGAAGACACAGTCTTCAAGCAAAGTTGGATCTGTTTAAGCCCCTGTTAACAGGGTGCTGACTTCAAATGCTGCCTCCAGCTCCTAGCTGTGCAACCTTGGGAAGGTTATGTTTGTCCTGGGCCAGATTTTCCTTATACATAAAACTGCGCCACCTCACAGATGTGTGAGTCACTGCCTGGCTGAAAACACACCTCTTCTGAGCCACGTAAATAGGTTATTTGCTAAGAATGAGATGGAAGGTGGTGCAGGCCAAGGCATGACAACAGAGGCGCTGTGATAATGAGAGTTGACGGAGAAGTCCACAAGACAAGCCCAGAGAGTGACAGGATGGCAGAGACACACCCGAGGCTTCGAGGCAGCCTGTGGAACCTCGGGCGATGAGCTGCAAGCCTGGCTCTGCTACTGTGGGAACCCTACGGGGTGTGACACTCCAGCATCCAGAGAACAGAACTGGACAAAGGAAGGTTCTGACGGGTCCTGACACTCACCCATCACACCTCAGCAGGGAGTTCTGACGGTCGGCCCCTCTGACACTGTGCTTAGAACAGCTGCTGTACCGTTCCAGAATACTTCTTCCATTCAACTCAACGCTGTGACCATACAATATTCCTTTTGGGGGATATTTTTCTGGAACGATTTCTACAAGCTGACCTGTGCCATGGCCAATTTTCCTTCCTTCCAATTGTGGATGTTTATGTTTTGTATTTAACTTTGCTAGGATGCAACCACAGTGGGAACAGCAAACAAACAAACAAGGCGACTGTGCCGCGTGACTGGACACACAGCGCAGCGTCCCGGGCGGACGGGCACGCCACCCTCCCAGCCTAGGCTAGAAGGCAGGCAGAGTGAGTCCTTAGTTTCTGCATCCTTTCTGCTGAGATACCAAGGATCACACCTTTGAACACAGTGTTCTTCTTTATACCAAGAACAGCATAGACAAAGATCAGAAGGCTTTGATTTCCTCAGGAGTAAAGTTGGAAGAGAGCAAGGTGATGAGCCAGGTGAAGTTTCCAATTGTGGACATGAAAATGGTCGTATTACAGTGTACTGCATCATATATAAATAAGCCATTTTCTCAGACATCTTGCCTTCCTGGACATTGACAGCTGAAAGAAAGGTCTTTTGAAGGTCAGCAGAGATCCCAGCAAGGTGGTAAGCTGTGCTTGAGATGGGGCAGATAAACTTTGAGAACAAAACAGTCACATCATTCACAAAGGGCCCTCAGTGGGTCTGATGGGCAGGCTAGGGATAGGGACAAAATTTAGGTTATCCTGTTGTTTCCCCCAACATACAAAAGACTAAAAAAGAAAAAGAGGAGAGATCTATAGATTAAGAGAGACCTAAGTCAAGCAAATGCACTGTGTGATTTTTCTTTAGATCATGATTAGAACAATCCAAACAGAAAACAAAATTTATAAGGAAACCAGGAATATCCACTAGATATTTGATGACATGGTAATTACTGTTATTTCTCCTTAGATGGTAATATAGTTTTATTCAAGATTTAATGAAATTAATCATTTTTCCTGCTTCATCACAGACATTCTTAAGTGAAACCACCCCACCCCCTTTACTGGAACGCCAGGGAAGGGACACATGAACGTGGCCGCGGGGCAGCTTCCTGGATCCTCACCAAGACTCTGGCAGTGCTGCCCAGTGCTGGATCTGCACCATCAGCGTGAACACCGACTTAGAAAGGCGAACGATCGCTCTGCACGGCTGTAAAAACGGGTTTTGTCATCATGGGCCATGCTTTTAAGAGATATTTTCTAAATTGATAAAATGACAAGATTTCTGGTGCTGATGTAAAAATAATCCTATGGCCACAGGGGTGCCAGTGAAAATGTATCAGCACATGGAATGTCCAAAATAAAATGCGAAAATTACTCAGAAAAATAAGTGGATTCTCTTCCCTCACACCAACTACAAATGTTGCAAAGCAGTGGAAAAGAATTACTAAAAGAAAATGTGTATATGCTCAAGATAGTATTTGTTAAAATCAAATGCACAGGACTGTTAACAAAGCCCTGATTAATCAACTTCCAGAGTCAGGAAAGCCAGATCTTATGCTGGGCGAGGGTTCTCCACCTCAAGGCCAGGTGGCTCTTTGGTGATGGGGTGTTGCAGGATGCTCAGCAGCATCCTTGAGCTGCCCCACAGGATGGCACCGCTCCCCTCTGCCAGTCATGACAACCAAAATGTGTCCAGACATCACCAAGTGTCTCCCGCGGAACAAAGCCACTCTGAGGAGACCTCCATCACAGGCCACATTGCCAATCTAAGGCCGTGGTTTCTAACGGGCTGTGACACCCCCAGGGAAAGCTGAGGAGCTTCACGGGGGAATCCTTTGTCACTTGATTTGGGCATGAGTGTGGCTGCCATGCCTGCTCTAACGACTCTGAAGTGCAGAAATGGATCCCAGTAGCCATGGGTCTATGTCTGAAACTCCTTTCTCTAACATATGAATTGCGACTTGGGTTGCCTCCACATATAAATCCCTGCATGTTTAGAATTTAAACAAAACCTTCCCGTAACGCAGCTGCATTTGTTTTGTGCAAATCTTTCCCCAGCCTCAGCCAGCACTTTGGGATAGCACGCCCACACAGGCCTCTCCTCACGTTTCCGGGGGTAACCCCACGCACCAGCCGGCAAGCCACAGGCAATGTCCCAAGTCTCCAGGCACGATGGTCGCCACCGCAGGGAGAGACAGCAACTCCGCCGAGTTACCGCCTGACAGTTTAACCGTCCTTTACAAAACGGGGACATGTATGGGTTTTTCAACACCACACACGCGTGAGGACTGGGTTTGAGCCTCTGGAGAACCCGTGATCTCAGGCGTTTGCAAGCACCACTGCCTCAGGAAACCTGAGGGTGTTTCTACCCGCAGCCCCCTTCCAGAAACACCCCGTGTGGACGTACCACATCTCTGTACCTGTGGTGTTCAACAGGGAGCCGCCGCGTCCCTTCGCTACGCGGACTCCCTGATGTCAAACAGCACGGACGCGCCCCCGGCGGGCTCCTCCACGCCGACAGCGCGCACCGGGTTCTTCTCCTGCATGATCTCGCGGAGGTCAAACAGCGCCAGCGCCCTGCCTGTCTCTTATACACATCTAGATGTGTATANTGATGTCAAACAGCACGGACGCGCCCCCGGCGGGCTCCTCCACGCCGACAGCGCGCACCGGGTTCTTCTCCTGCATGATCTCGCGGAGGTCAAACAGCGCCAGCGCCCTGCCGGCGGGCGGCCCCGCCTTGGTGCCGCCCCCGGGGCTCTCCTCCGCGGGCCCGAGCGGGCGCCGGCGGCCCCGGCCCCGCGGCTGCTCGCGGGTGTGCGTGATCTGGTGGCGGATGAGGTGCGAGCTCTGCGCGAAGCCCTTGCCGCACTGGCCGCAGCGGAAGGGCCTGTCGCCGCGCGGCGCGCCCCCGCCCGGGCTCGGGGGCGCGGGCGCGAAGAGCAGCCCCTGGCGGCAGTCGTAGGGCCCGTCGCCCGCGTGCTTGCGCTGGTGCTGCGCCAGCGACGAGCTGTGCCGGAAGCCCTTGCCGCAGCGGCTGCACTCGTAGGGCCGCTCGGCCGTGTGCGTCCGCAGGTGCAGGAACAGGCAGGTGGTGCGCGAGAAGGCCTTGCCGCAGACGCTGCAGGCGAACGGCTTCTCGCCGGTGTGCGTGCGCCGGTGGCGGCCGAGCGACGAGTTCTGGTTGAAGGCGCGCCCGCAGTCCGGGCAGGCGTAGGGCCGCTCGCCCGTGTGGATGCGCCGGTGCACCGTGAGGTGCGCGTTGTGGCTGAAGGCCTTCCCGCAGTCCGCGCACTTGTAGGGCTTGCCGGGCGCCGGGCCGCGCGCCAGCTCCGCCTCCAGGACGGCGGGCGCCGCAGCGGAAGCCCCGCCGCGGTCGTGGCGGTCGCCGGGCTGCGGCCCCGGGGAGCCCGTCTCCTCACGCGCGGCGCCAGGGCTCCGCTGCGAGCGCGGACCGCGGGATTCCGGCCCACTCGCCCGCTCCACCCCGGAGGCCTCCCCAAGGCTGAGACTTCCGGCCCCACCCGGGGCTTCCTGGAGCTGCCGCCAGCGACCCTGGTCCGGCTCGGAGCCCCTGACCCGGCCCGCCCGTTCCCAGTCTTCCCCCGACGGGGCGCGACGGGGCGCCGCCCCCAGGACGCCTTCCTGCCCCTTCTCCTCAGGAAGGCCCTGCTCCCGGGCTGGTGGTCGACCCTCCGCTCCAGCTTCCTGGCCTGAAAGAAAACCGAAGAGCCGTGAGGGGCCGATGGGCACGTCCTGGGCCGCGTCCTGCCTCCCAGCTCTGCGCGCATTGACCGCAGCGCTCGGTCTGCAAACAAAGCCTCCCTCACTCGTTCTTTCCACAAAAACTTTCTGAGCACCTGTCACCGGCCAGATACTGGCCCAGATCAGGGGCTGGCCAGAGACAACCCCCCCACGCTGACCAGGCTGACGGGCGGGCTCTGCAGCAGCCAGGTGTCTCTGCCAGTCACAGAGGGGCTGCCAGCAGGCGATTCTGTGGGTGACACGTGGTCCACTCATCAGCTGGCTTTAAAAACCTCAGCACTGGGAGGTGATGCTGGGCTAGCTGGGCGGTCAGGAGCAATCCCCTCAAGCTTTACAAAGAGGAGGAGGTGGAAGGGAGAGGCTGGGCAGGGGGCCTGAGCCAGGCAAGCTGAGCCAGCTGTCAGCCTGCAAGGACACGGGGACTTCTGTCCAATGACCACGTGGAAGTGGACTCTACCAACACCCGGCCTGCATCCAGAGGCACAGCCTTCCTGGGCCTCTCAGCAAGTCTGCCATCTCCACTCCCAGCCCACTGACACCTTGCCTCTGGCCTTGTGGGGGCCACGGCAATAAACCAGTTGGGTCTGACAGAACTGAGAGATAATACGTTGCCTTAAACCTCTGCTGCTGCTGCTAAGTCGCTTCAGTCATGTCCGACTGTGTGACCCCATAGACGGCAGCCCACCAGGCNGCGACTGTGCCGCGTGACTGGACACACAGCGCAGCGTCCCGGGCGGACGGGCACGCCACCCTCCCAGCCTAGGCTAGAAGGCAGGCAGAGTGAGTCCTTAGTTTCTGCATCCTTTCTGCTGAGATACCAAGGATCACACCTTTGAACACAGTGTTCTTCTTTATACCAAGAACAGCATAGACAAAGATCAGAAGGCTTTGATTTCCTCAGGAGTAAAGTTGGAAGAGAGCAAGGTGATGAGCCAGGTGAAGTTTCCAATTGTGGACATGAAAATGGTCGTATTACAGTGTACTGCATCATATATAAATAAGCCATTTTCTCAGACATCTTGCCTTCCTGGACATTGACAGCTGAAAGAAAGGTCTTTTGAAGGTCAGCAGAGATCCCAGCAAGGTGGTAAGCTGTGCTTGAGATGGGGCAGATAAACTTTGAGAACAAAACAGTCACATCATTCACAAAGGGCCCTCAGTGGGTCTGATGGGCAGGCTAGGGATAGGGACAAAATTTAGGTTATCCTGTTGTTTCCCCCAACATACAAAAGACTAAAAAAGAAAAAGAGGAGAGATCTATAGATTAAGAGAGACCTAAGTCAAGCAAATGCACTGTGTGATTTTTCTTTAGATCATGATTAGAACAATCCAAACAGAAAACAAAATTTATAAGGAAACCAGGAATATCCACTAGATATTTGATGACATGGTAATTACTGTTATTTCTCCTTAGATGGTAATATAGTTTTATTCAAGATTTAATGAAATTAATCATTTTTCCTGCTTCATCACAGACATTCTTAAGTGAAACCACCCCACCCCCTTTACTGGAACGCCAGGGAAGGGACACATGAACGTGGCCGCGGGGCAGCTTCCTGGATCCTCACCAAGACTCTGGCAGTGCTGCCCAGTGCTGGATCTGCACCATCAGCGTGAACACCGACTTAGAAAGGCGAACGATCGCTCTGCACGGCTGTAAAAACGGGTTTTGTCATCATGGGCCATGCTTTTAAGAGATATTTTCTAAATTGATAAAATGACAAGATTTCTGGTGCTGATGTAAAAATAATCCTATGGCCACAGGGGTGCCAGTGAAAATGTATCAGCACATGGAATGTCCAAAATAAAATGCGAAAATTACTCAGAAAAATAAGTGGATTCTCTTCCCTCACACCAACTACAAATGTTGCAAAGCAGTGGAAAAGAATTACTAAAAGAAAATGTGTATATGCTCAAGATAGTATTTGTTAAAATCAAATGCACAGGACTGTTAACAAAGCCCTGATTAATCAACTTCCAGAGTCAGGAAAGCCAGATCTTATGCTGGGCGAGGGTTCTCCACCTCAAGGCCAGGTGGCTCTTTGGTGATGGGGTGTTGCAGGATGCTCAGCAGCATCCTTGAGCTGCCCCACAGGATGGCACCGCTCCCCTCTGCCAGTCATGACAACCAAAATGTGTCCAGACATCACCAAGTGTCTCCCGCGGAACAAAGCCACTCTGAGGAGACCTCCATCACAGGCCACATTGCCAATCTAAGGCCGTGGTTTCTAACGGGCTGTGACACCCCCAGGGAAAGCTGAGGAGCTTCACGGGGGAATCCTTTGTCACTTGATTTGGGCATGAGTGTGGCTGCCATGCCTGCTCTAACGACTCTGAAGTGCAGAAATGGATCCCAGTAGCCATGGGTCTATGTCTGAAACTCCTTTCTCTAACATATGAATTGCGACTTGGGTTGCCTCCACATATAAATCCCTGCATGTTTAGAATTTAAACAAAACCTTCCCGTAACGCAGCTGCATTTGTTTTGTGCAAATCTTTCCCCAGCCTCAGCCAGCACTTTGGGATAGCACGCCCACACAGGCCTCTCCTCACGTTTCCGGGGGTAACCCCACGCACCAGCCGGCAAGCCACAGGCAATGTCCCAAGTCTCCAGGCACGATGGTCGCCACCGCAGGGAGAGACAGCAACTCCGCCGAGTTACCGCCTGACAGTTTAACCGTCCTTTACAAAACGGGGACATGTATGGGTTTTTCAACACCACACACGCGTGAGGACTGGGTTTGAGCCTCTGGAGAACCCGTGATCTCAGGCGTTTGCAAGCACCACTGCCTCAGGAAACCTGAGGGTGTTTCTACCCGCAGCCCCCTTCCAGAAACACCCCGTGTGGACGTACCACATCTCTGTACCTGTGGTGTTCAACAGGGAGCCGCCGCGTCCCTTCGCTACGCGGACTCCCTGATGTCAAACAGCACGGACGCGCCCCCGGCGGGCTCCTCCACGCCGACAGCGCGCACCGGGTTCTTCTCCTGCATGATCTCGCGGAGGTCAAACAGCGCCAGCGCCCTGCCGGCGGGCGGCCCCGCCTTGGTGCCGCCCCCGGGGCTCTCCTCCGCGGGCCCGAGCGGGCGCCGGCGGCCCCGGCCCCGCGGCTGCTCGCGGGTGTGCGTGATCTGGTGGCGGATGAGGTGCGAGCTCTGCGCGAAGCCCTTGCCGCACTGGCCGCAGCGGAAGGGCCTGTCGCCGCGCGGCGCGCCCCCGCCCGGGCTCGGGGGCGCGGGCGCGAAGAGCAGCCCCTGGCGGCAGTCGTAGGGCCCGTCGCCCGCGTGCTTGCGCTGGTGCTGCGCCAGCGACGAGCTGTGCCGGAAGCCCTTGCCGCAGCGGCTGCACTCGTAGGGCCGCTCGGCCGTGTGCGTCCGCAGGTGCAGGAACAGGCAGGTGGTGCGCGAGAAGGCCTTGCCGCAGACGCTGCAGGCGAACGGCTTCTCGCCGGTGTGCGTGCGCCGGTGGCGGCCGAGCGACGAGTTCTGGTTGAAGGCGCGCCCGCAGTCCGGGCAGGCGTAGGGCCGCTCGCCCGTGTGGATGCGCCGGTGCACCGTGAGGTGCGTGCTGTGGCAGAAGGCCTTGCCGCAGTCCGCGCACGCGTAGGGCTTGTGGCCCGTGTGGATGCGCTCGTGCTGCACCAGCGACGAGTTCTGGCTGAAGGCCTTGCCGCACTCCCTGCACGCGTAGGGCCGCTCGCCCGTGTGGATGCGCCGGTGCACCGTGAGGTGCGCGTTGTGGCTGAAGGCCTTCCCGCAGTCCGCGCACTTGTAGGGCTTGCCGGGCGCCGGGCCGCGCGCCAGCTCCGCCTCCAGGACGGCGGGCGCCGCAGCGGAAGCCCCGCCGCGGTCGTGGCGGTCGCCGGGCTGCGGCCCCGGGGAGCCCGTCTCCTCACGCGCGGCGCCAGGGCTCCGCTGCGAGCGCGGACCGCGGGATTCCGGCCCACTCGCCCGCTCCACCCC
Source organism: Neotragus pygmaeus (assembly GCA_006410875.1). Lineage (NCBI taxonomy): Eukaryota > Metazoa > Chordata > Mammalia > Artiodactyla > Bovidae > Neotragus > Neotragus pygmaeus. The sequence goes on along the minus strand of SJYV01022257.1, from coordinate 3,175 downwards.
GGAGGCCTCCCCAAGGCTGAGACTTCCGGCCCCACCCGGGGCTTCCTGGAGCTGCCGCCAGCGACCCTGGTCCGGCTCGGAGCCCCTGACCCGGCCCGCCCGTTCCCAGTCTTCCCCCGACGGGGCGCGACGGGGCGCCGCCCCCAGGACGCCTTCCTGCCCCTTCTCCTCAGGAAGGCCCTGCTCCCGGGCTGGTGGTCGACCCTCCGCTCCAGCTTCCTGGCCTGAAAGAAAACCGAAGAGCCGTGAGGGGCCGATGGGCACGTCCTGGGCCGCGTCCTGCCTCCCAGCTCTGCGCGCATTGACCGCAGCGCTCGGTCTGCAAACAAAGCCTCCCTCACTCGTTCTTTCCACAAAAACTTTCTGAGCACCTGTCACCGGCCAGATACTGGCCCAGATCAGGGGCTGGCCAGAGACAACCCCCCCACGCTGACCAGGCTGACGGGCGGGCTCTGCAGCAGCCAGGTGTCTCTGCCAGTCACAGAGGGGCTGCCAGCAGGCGATTCTGTGGGTGACACGTGGTCCACTCATCAGCTGGCTTTAAAAACCTCAGCACTGGGAGGTGATGCTGGGCTAGCTGGGCGGTCAGGAGCAATCCCCTCAAGCTTTACAAAGAGGAGGAGGTGGAAGGGAGAGGCTGGGCAGGGGGCCTGAGCCAGGCAAGCTGAGCCAGCTGTCAGCCTGCAAGGACACGGGGACTTCTGTCCAATGACCACGTGGAAGTGGACTCTACCAACACCCGGCCTGCATCCAGAGGCACAGCCTTCCTGGGCCTCTCAGCAAGTCTGCCATCTCCACTCCCAGCCCACTGACACCTTGCCTCTGGCCTTGTGGGGGCCACGGCAATAAACCAGTTGGGTCTGACAGAACTGAGAGATAATACGTTGCCTTAAACCTCTGCTGCTGCTGCTAAGTCGCTTCAGTCATGTCCGACTGTGTGACCCCATAGACGGCAGCCCACCAGGCTCCCCAGTCCCTGGGATTCTCCAGGCAAGGACACTGGAGTGGGCTGCCATGTCCTTCTCCAGTGCATGAAAGTGAAAAGTGAAAGTGAAGTCGCTCAGTCGTCCCCGACTCCTAGCGACTCCATGGACTGCAGCCTATCAGGTTCCTCCATCCATGCGATTTGCCAGGCAAGAGTACTGGAATGGGGTGCCATCGCCTTCTCCGTAAACCTGTGTTTGTGGTAATTTGCTACATCAATGATAGAAAACAAATACGGAGACTGAACATTGCCCACAAAGCCTGAAACACGGTCTGGCCTGAGGTGCTGGGGATAAAGCAGCAACTCCGAAGGACAGAAAGCCCTGCTGGGGAGGCAGACACACAGCACAGGAGGCGGCGGCTCGGGGGAAGCTGCTTCAAACCCGGGTGTGACAGGCCAGATCCCACGTGGAGGTGCCCTCTGACCTGCGGGACACTTTGTGAGCAGCCGCCCCTGGCCCCAGGTCCTCCAGAAGCCGAATCGCCCCTCAGGCAGGCAAGGCGCTCCCTGCTCCCAGCACAGTGAGGCACCACTCTACCAACTGGCCACGCGCTCAGCCCCTGCACACACCTGTGCCCGGGAAGGCAGGGCAGCTTCCGGAGGCTGCAGGTGTGGGTTTCCTGGTGGCTCCAGCCTCCAGAGGCGCCCGCGGGCCTTGGCCCTCCCCCTCACCTCCAGAGCCAGCAGCGGAGCATCGGGCAACCCCCCTCTGACATCTCCCGCCCTCATCCTGCCCCCTCACAAGAGGGCTGCTGGGAGGTCACAGGCTGGCCCAGCAATCCAACAGATGGGCCCTGGGGTTAGGACGGGGACGTCTTCGGGGGCCAGCGGGCCTGCCCACCCCCAGCTCGAACCTCCTGACCTGCTGCAATTCTGGCCACAGCACACTCTGTGTTCATGCACTCAGGGCCCACCTCACCACATCAGAATGTCCACAGGCAGCTCCCAGAGGGGACAGGAAGCAGGTTCTCAAACCTGCCTCAGATGCAAGGCAGTGCGGGAGCGCTGGCCGGGGAGAGGGGCTGGAGGGGCGCAGGCTGGCCTGGCAGCCAGTGCCTCTCCTCACCTCCAGACCCCAGGCTGGGCTCCACGCACAGACCCAGAGCGGGTCTTCTAAACCACGAGTCAGCCCTCACCAACGCTTGTACAGGACGTTCACAGTAGCACCATCCAATAGAACCGAAAAGTAGAAACACCCCAGTGTGGTGCATCCACACAACGGAGTGTGACTCAGTGATGGACAGGAACGGACTACTGAGACAAAGTACATGACTGAATCTTGGAAACATGGTGCTCCTTGAAAGAAGCCACAGGCAACCTGTCACGCACCGAAATATGTTACACACCCAACCTGTCACGCACCGAAATACGTTACACACGCAACCTGTCACGCACCAAAACACGTTACACACGCAACCTGTGACGCACCGAAATATATTACACACCCAACCTGTCACGCACCGAAATACGTTACACACGCAACCTGTGATGCACCAAAACACGTTACACATGCAACCTGTGACGCACCAAAACATGTTACACACGCAACCTGTCAAACACTAAAATACGTTACACACGCAACCTGTCACGCACCAAAAGACGTTACACACGCAACCTGTTACACACACAAACTGTTACGCAACCTGTCACGCACCAAAAGACGTTACACACGCAACCTGTCATGCACCAAAAGACGTTACACATGCAACCTGTCACGCACCAAAAGACGTTACACACCAAAGTACGTTACACACGCAACCTGTACACACCAAAATAAGTTACACATGCAACCTGTTACGCACCAAAATAGTTACACACACAACCTGTACACACCAAAATACGTTACACATGCAACCTGTCACGCACCAAGATACGTTATGCACGCAACCTGTCACGCACCAAAATACGTTACACACGCAATTGTCACGCACCAAAATACGTTACACACGCAATTGTCACGCACCAAAATACGTTACGCACGCAACCTGTCACGCACCAAAATACGTTACGCACGCAACCATGTCACGCACCAAAATACGTTACGCACGCAACCTGTCACGCACCAAAATACGTTACGCATGCAATTGTCACGCACCAAAATACGTTACACACGCAACCTGTACGCACCAAAATACGTTACACACGCAACCTGTACGCACCAAAATACGTTACGCACGCAACCTGTCACGC
>SJYV01022256.1:0-36177 GCA_006410875.1 Neotragus pygmaeus | reverse complement strand
GGGGAAGGATCTTTCTTGGCCTCTGTAGGATAGGCCACAGCCAGGGTTTCTCTCTAGGGATGACTCAGTCTGGGATTCCCTTAGTCACTTTCAAAGAGTGAATCTCCTCCCCCTCCTTTCCAAACCCGAGGCTTGGTGATTTCGCACGGGGTGGGGGACGGGGAAGGCGGGTCTCATGGGGGTCTAAGTCTCTAGAAGGGATGGGGAAAGGGTCCTGAGGTCCTGAGGGGTAGGAACCAGCTGAATTTGGCCTTGGTTCTATTTTCCCACAGTCAAGAATAGGAACACCTACAGCAACGCAGCAGTCTGCTGTGACTCTCCGTTTCTCTGTCAGCTAATTAACCTCAGCCACTGATGGGAGAAACTGAGGCAGGGTCCCAGGGCCTGGTGAGGACCTGGGTTTATCCCTTCGCCCATTGCCAGCCCCCAGAGCCAGCGGCTCCCCTCTCCCCGCCCCGATTGCAATCCTCAGTCTCCCCGCGGGCCGGGGGCGGGGGCGGGACCGGGGGAATCCCAGCTCCATATTAGGACAGGAATCCTCCGGCGGCAGCCGCGGCGGCGGCGGCGGGCGGGGCCTGACTGCCTCCGCACAGCTCCCGAGGGCTCCCCCCTGCCTTCAGCGGGGAGGATGGGGAAGCAGCAGAAACGCAAGGGGACCGTACCAGACCCTCTGCGCGATCCATGCACACACCAGAGACCCCTTAACTCGGGCAGGCTGTCCACATTCCCCTCCACCCCCTGCTCAGTCATCGGCGGTAGGATTCCGCGCCGTCTCTCCTTCTTCAGCTTCCACATCCCAGCCCCTCGCTCCGCTCCGGATAGTTCCTTTACCTCACTGCCTGCCTGGTGGTCTTCCTTGGCTTTGTGTGCTCTCTGCTCCTCGAATGCTCCCCTTCTGCTCTCTCCCGTCTCTCTTCTTTGTCACCTCTGTCTCCCGCATCATGTTGCTCTTGCCCTGTCTCCCTCTTTTCAACACGCATGGGGTTTGAAGGGTGCCTCTGTTTCCCCCAAAGGAGAAGGAAATGAGCTAGGGGACGTTTTATCTGAAATTGAGTTATGTGGGATAGGAGTGTATGTGAAATCACTTGAGGGGCTGGGGATGAAGCCACTTAAAATTTGGGGAGAAGGGATTGGCCTGATTGTAGAAAGTCCCGGAGGAAGCATGGAGATAAACTTTGACACCAAGGGGTCTTCACTCTTCATGGAAAAGGGTGGTGGCATGAGAGGTAGAATGGAAGGAGGAGACCCAGGTGAGGAGAAGGCCGTCATAGAAGCAGGTCTCTGGGGCCCCCATCCTGACCTCTTGTGCATTTTGGCAGAGGTGGGGGCCATTCACATCAACCATCCTGTATTCAGTGACACAAATGAGATGAACGGAAGGGGTATGACTGTCTGTCTACCTGCTACTATCTCTAACCCTATTTATCTGGGTGACAGAAAAAAGTTCCTTCAGAAAGTATGTCTCTTCCACTTTCATCCCCAGTCTGACCCCAGATGTACCCACACACCCCTCGATCAAGCTTCTATTTGGACAAGCCCTTAAAGACCTCCTGAAGTAGGAAATGGCAACCCACTCAGTATTTTTGCCTGAAAAATCCCATGGACAGAAGAGCCTGATGGGCTACAGTCCATGGGGTCACAAAGAGTGGGACCCAACTGAGTACACACACTACCATTTATTTTTGGGCCCCGTTCTTGTATGAGAATCCCAGACAGGGTTCCTGTTCCCTCCACTCGCTGGTCCTCTATCCCTGACTGAGAGACATTCTTATTGTTCCTCTCCTTGCCGAGAGGTATCTATTGTTTGGGTCCTGCTGGTCTCCACAAGCAGAGCAGACCCGCGGTGAAAGAATGGCGCACTCACCGCTGTCCATGGTTCTGAATCATCACCAGCTATGTCATATGGACCATGGATGGGTCTGCCTGGGACGTTAGAGCTTAAGTCCATACAGACTTTATAAGGAGGCCCCAACTGGCTGTCTCCGTCTCCTCTGAGAATGAATAAAGGAGTGGATTGTGTGTGGGGGGGGTGGGGGGTGGGGAGGATTTCTGAATTGTAGGAATGAAGTAAATGGGGAGGGAACTGAACTAGAAAAGAGCTCTTGGATTTTTCCAGAATGGACTGGAGGTGGGGTCAGGGGAGGAACTCTGAAAGAGAAGAAGGGCCTAGAAAGGGACAAGGGAGGGGGCATAGCAGGGCTTATCCTAGCTCGCCCACTCTGAGTCAAGTTAAGAAGCTCTGTATGCCCCAATGTCTTCTCTCCCCAGGCTAACTCCCACTCCCTTTGCCTCCCACCTCCGTAAAATTATTTTTAACTGTGAAGAACCAAAAATAGCTTGGCAGCAGCTTCAGGCCGTGGGAGAGGAGCTATTTATATCACCAGTGATGGCTCCAAAATAGCAAGCAGGAGGAGGGGGGCGGCTGGCACGCTAGAGAGCTCCTGGCTGCTGCTAAAAATACTGGCAGCGTGAGTCATCCTGGCCTGGCTGAGTCACCCCACTCCCTCCCCAAGCAGCAGGCAGCAGCAACAGAACAGGCTAAGAACTGGAAATCTGAGATGGGGGAGGTATCAGAGCCCATTGACTATAGGAAAGTGGGCAAGGGAGTAAATTGAGAGAGGGGCTTTGGGGTGAGTTTGTAGAAGAAATAAAAGGAGCAGGAGCCACCCACCTGAACCCTCTGTGTGAGCCTGCAGCATTTCCAGCTATGCACTGCTGCTTAGTGATGCTTGGGCAATTGAAGGGAGGGAGCCAGGCTGTGAGAATGTGCGTGTGTGTCTGTCTGTCCTTTTGATTGTGACTGTATTTGTAGGTTTCTGTGTGCCTGTTTGCATGTGTCTTTGTAGCTGTGTTTCTGTAGACCTTTTCATCTGTGCATTTGCTTATGTCTGCATCTCTGTCTGTCTTTATTAAAAATGTCTGTGACTTCCTGGGTTCTATGCAGTTCTATGTTTGTGCCTATATGTATTTATTTATGTGTTTGCAGCTTTCTGTGTGCCTCTTTGTCCATGTTTGTGTCCACCTCTGAGTTGGCTCTATGCCATTCTCTCTCAGCATCTGATGATGTGTGTGGATTTACATGCATCCCTAGCCTCAGTGCACTTTCCATTGCTCAGGTGTCACTCGTTGGGCTCTTGAACCATTTATGCCTTAATCACCTCTCTCCACCTAGCACCTTCCCTTCTTTCCAGCCCTTGGGACCCCAACCATTTGTGAAGGTCTCTGTTGCATACAATCTCTAGCTAAAAGGTGGAGGAAAGGAGCCCCATATGACCTCTCCTTTTTCTCTTGAACCATCCTGAATCGTCCCTGGCCTGCAGGAGTAAGTGGTTTTCCATCACTCCATATTTGGGGAACTGAGGGAAGAGAAGGGCTTTCTTTAGTTCTAAAAAAAAATTTTCTGATGTGGGCACAGGCATGCGCAGCAGGCACACACATACACAACTGAAAGAGAGAATGAGAGAGAGAAAAAAATATCAAGGTCCCTTCTTTACTGAGACAAGCTCGCATCTGTTGCCATGGCAACCCGCCCACTCCTTCCCCGAAAAATCACCAAGAAGAGGTGATGGCATCGAGGAGGGATTGGTTGATTTTTTTCTTTATTATTTTTTCCGAAAAAGGGCTTTTTATAGCAAGAACAGGCCGTGAGATCCCTTGCCCAAGTCTTATATGGCTTTATTGGGGACCTGGGCGGGGGAGACATCACCCCTCAGCCTCTATCAGAGAGGAGAAGGTATAGCTTTCCCAGAGATACCAAGGAGGATGACCTCCTGGGAGGGAGTTGGAGGGTGAGTGGAATCTGTTTCTTTAAAACAGCATGGAGGCTCCAGGTTAAAGCTGCTCTTCTGGAGACTTGGGGCAAGGATCTTGACAGAGGACTGTCAAAATGTATCCTGTCTGGCTGTGGACAAATGTTTACAAGGATAAAGAGAGATGGGGGGAGAGAGAGAATATATGAATGCATGAATGAGTCACTGGATGGGTCTTCAGAACAGATGACAAAATACCAAAGGATGTGAGCTATCAGTGGTGGTCAGGCCAGACAGGTAGACAAGATGGCTCAAGAGAGATCCATTATGGCAAATGGTGGTACTGCAAGTTGCCACCAGACCACAGGTGTGCCTACCTGACTTGGACCCCAGGGAAATTTGGGACATAGCTGAACAATTAAGGGAGAACTGAAGCTCATCTTTCCAAAATCTAGTCCCAGCCTGAGTCTCAAATGCATCCTCTAAAGCCTGGCCACCAGCCACTGCAGCCACATCACTTTCTTGAGTGAACTGTAGCCTCCTGCCAAATGACTGGATGGTGGACAGAAGGGATTCCTGATTTCTTCCTATGCTTGGCTTGCTGCATAAATGGGGTCACTTGGGGCTGGAGGCCGGAAAGCCAGACCAAGAATCTGACTCTAGAGAGAAATACCTCCTCCCTTCCAGCCAGCTGCTGCCATTCTCAACAGGCAAGGGCATGGCCTGAGGAAGGAGTTAGCTCTACTTGACGTGGTGGAACAAAGAAATGAAAAGATTTGCTCAGATTTGCTCTGACCTGTTAGACCTATTCTCAGGACAAATCCAGTTGGTATTACTATACTCACTTCATAGATAGTCAAACTGAGCCTCAGAGATGATGATTTACTCAAGCCACACAGCAAGTTATTGGGGAAGCTGAGTCTTAACCCCAGCTCTTGTCCCCAAGTCCAGGCTCTTTCTCTCACACCTTGGGGTAGAGTTGAGGTCTATCTGACCTGCATGCCAAATCTAACTCACTGAGTGCTTAAAAACTTACAAATAAAGTTTTATTAACATGCAATCACTTGTTTACATATTGTCGTTGGCTGTTTTCACCCTACAATGGCAGAGTTGAACAGTTGCAACAGAGACCATATGGCCTGAAAACCTTAAATATTTACTAACTGACCCTTAACAGAAAAAATACTTTCTTTTGGAGTAGAGGATGAATTCACACTAGGAATATTTTTACTTGCCTCTCTCTCTCTCACCTAGAAGCTCTCTGGGCCCAGGGCACACTAAAATATCATTTCCTCTCCTTTCACTCTTCTAAATGCTACAGAGCAGCGGTGTCCCTGTGCTCCTTAAGAGTGAAGAGATTGGGAAGCCCCATTGGCTAGGTCCTTACTAGCTTCTAGTCCCTCTGTAGCCGTGTAGATGGAGCCTTCCCATGCAGGAGTGATGTTCCACATCCTATTCCCATGACAACGTGAGTTGGAGTTAGCAATGAAGAGTCAGGACACCCATTTCATCCTAACCCAACCACAGCCTCAGGACTGCATTTTGGGTGGCGATTAAAGGTATTAATGGGAAGACAGTATGTGTTGGTGGGAGAAAAATGATAGGCCTATGGAGTCTCAGGCCTCGTAGAGCCTCCAGTCTAACCCAGGGGAAGAATCTCTATACAGTTTCTCAGAGAGATTTAGTAACTTGTGCAGTCAGACAGCTATGAAATAGAATGAGATAAATCCAGAATTCGAGCTCAAATTTCCTGATTTCTTCTTCTTTCCACTGTCAACTAGGTTGTTCTTTTGAATCCATGAGTTTGAAACCATGTGAAGATGAACAGCTTCCCAAGTACCTCCCCCATCCTGGGTCTAGAGTCTACCCGTCTGCAGTAAAAACATAATCCTCATATAGAGCTGGTTTGTGCAAAGGCTGCCTCTTAGCAGGCTGTTTTCTTTCTCTTAAGGTCCTTTCATTATGTTATCACTCCCCCGATTCTACTTGCCTAGGGAAGCATTCAGAACATTTCATCTATTTATGGTTATGAAATCAACAAATCTCATGGGAAGCGGGTACACGCTGGCACCCACCCACTGAGATGGTCAGAGCCAGGTGAGTAGGCTGAGCAGAGAAGGTGAGGGGCAGGGAACCATGGAATGGGTGGGTGGCAGAGGGTGTAGCTCAGGTGGGAAAAGATGCCACTTTCCCAGGCAAGGGCCCGAAAACAGAGCTGAGAACAGAGGGCACAAGCAATGCAGTGAGGAGCATGGCAGACCAGCCATGTTCCATGCTGAGAAGGAAGATCCATCAATTAAAACTACTCTTTGGCTGCAGAGAAGGGACCTAACACTCCCCCAAGCACCAAGTGGGAGACAGGAGTGCAAATGTCTGCCTTGCCCTCACGGAGCTGGAGCTGTGGGGAAGGAGACAGACCCTCCACACATTCATGCATTGGCTCAGCCCAGTTTCAGGACCCACTCCATCACCGCTCTCCAGCTGGCAAATTACTCCTTGTCCTCTTGTCCTTCGGTTGGGTCCAGGACCCCTCCTCGATGCCCCTCACGACCCCCTTCCCCAGCAGCCTCTGGGCCTGGTCTCCGTATTCTTGGCATCCAGCACAGGGTCCAGCCCACAGCAGTGCCTCAGGTATGTCATTCATTCATGTACACACATCCGAGGGCTGAGTTTGTGCCTAAGCCCTGTTTTAGGCACTGGTGATGCAATGGTTTAGAAACACAATCTTGGTCTTCAATCATGGAGCATTCAGGCTGGTGAGAAAGTGAGAACTCAATCAAGCCATTTAGGTGGAAAGACTGCCGTGAAGGAGGCATGCAGGGTGTTTAGAAAGAGCAAAATGAGGGATGACTGAGCCTGGGGTGGCTTACCAGAGGAGGTATGATTAGGCTGAGTTGCCAGGTCTCAGGTGACTGGCTGACCAGGTTCCACTGTGCTGAGTGGGTGGGGTGGGGTGGGCAGACTGCAGCATCACAGGACGCTTAGAGGGACAAGTGGTATTCAGCCACTTGAGCCACAAAGGAAGCCAAAAAAGAAGCCACCAAGCTTACACGTACACGTACACCCATGTGTACGTATGCACAGTGTGAAGGTGCCAGAGGGAAGCTGCTAAGGGCAGCTGATTCCCACTTTGACAAGGAAGCTTAACTCCCAGGGCAGGACTGAAATGAAATGGCTCAGTCTTGAGCAGAGGGATCTGTGGGCAAAAGGCCAATAAATTCTCTGTGGAAACACAGGTGAGTGGGAGGGAGCCTGAGGCTCAGGCAGGAGAGGGTGGAGGCCAGGAGGCAGGCTCTGGAGCGAGACACCCACTCAAAGTCCTGGCTCCTCCACATCGGGCAAGTGAATCAACCTCTTGTGCCTCAGTTTACCTATCCGTCAAATGGGGATGTGAGGAGAACAGTAGCATCTGCCTCAAAGGATGATGGGAAAATTAAATGAGTTAAATCGTTAAAGCACTTGGAATCATGCCTGGCATACAAAAGGGGCACAGTCAATGTTGAAGAATGGAATCTCAGCCACTGTTAGCTTCATGAAAATAAGATTTTGAACAAGGTTCTGGAGAGAGAGCAGGGCCGGTTCTGGAGGTAGCACATGCCCTGGCAATGTGGATGTGGGGACAGGGCCTGGGCCCCCCCCGGATTTTCACAGCCTTGGCTCAGCTGGGTCTGAGAGCACCAGCTGGGGTGGGGCAGGCTGGGGGCTGCGACAGCTCCAAAGAGAAGCAGAAGAGATGACAGCTAGAGGCCTGGAGAGGTCTAGGGAGGCACACAAAGTCCTCCTGGGGCTCCGGTTGGTCCCAGTGTGCTCCTTCCCTGGGCTGGTCCCTGCACAGCTCAGCAAGTTCAAGGACAGAGGCCCTGGCTGTGCTCAGTGACCAAGCTCTCCCTGCCATTTTCCTGGAAGTCAACCTGATCGTGTTCTTCCCCAGCTTAAGGTACTCATGGCTGCCATCTCTCCCTGTTACTAAAGGTCCTCCTGGGCCTCACACTGCTTCTCCCCACAGATGCCTCGGCCACTGTAAGCTCCAGGTTCAAGGGTTTCCTTGTTATCAGCTCATGCATCTTGTAACATGTTTATGGATGCGACACTTACCTATGCCTTATATAACTAATCATGCAATAGCTCATTCACACACCTCACAGGGGCCCAGTGACACCCAGGCTATGGCAAGAAGCGGGTGGCAGCAGTTATGGTCTATTGACAGAGAAGCTTCTGGAACCAGGAAAAGATGAGCCCTAGATGAATGGGGAGGGGACACCAGGAAGCTTTAGGAGAAAGGACCACCTTGTTGAGGAGAAGGCTCCTGACTCACCCAGTGCAGACAAGGGTGGGCTGGAGGAGCCTTCTCCAAGGATTCGAAGGTCTGGGATGACTTGGAGGTGGGCTCCGTGTAGATGTCAGTGGATCATGTTTGATGCAGGGGAAAGAGTCCTGGACAGGAGGGTCTGGAGACAGGGTTCTTGTCCTAGCTCTGCCACCAGCCTACTAGGGTGTTATATAAGCCCCATTAGTTCCCCTATCTGCAAAATGACAGGCGAGTGGGTTGAACCCCTTGGCCTGGAAGTGCCTTCCCATCTCTGGCACTCTGAGCATCTCTGGGCCAAGGGCCCAGCTGGTCCACGCCTCTTTGGCTTTACAAGTTCAGTGCTGCTGCCCTGAGACCCAGTTTCAGGTGGGGATGAGCCCATGTGCCCAGGGCCAGGGTCTGAGTGGACCTGATGTCTCCCAGAGGACTGAGTCCTCGGCCCTGGATGATCAGGGCCATGCTGGTCCCTGCAGATCTGGCCCCTGTGGATATAGCGGGGCAAGGGAGGTGGAGCCAAGTACTGGTATGGTCTTCCTCCTTCAAACCCAATCCACCAGGGGCCATTCTCACAGGCCTGTGCTAACAGCACCAGGGGACTCACCGTTTGGGGATCCGATAGGTTCCAAGGGGTATAAAACAGACCCCAGGTCATCCTCGGGTGGTCAGCACAGCCTGTGGTTGAAGCAACTACTACTTCCGGTATTTTTTAGCTTCAGTCTGGTGGGAGGAAGAAAGTCCCCCTAGAAGTGTCCCTCAGACCGTCACAGAGAGTGTCCACAGCCTGGCAAGGGACCCTGCTCAGAGGATCTCAGACTCACAACTGAAGTGGGGGCCCCTCAGAGATCATCCACCTGGAGAAACTCAGGCCTCATGCAGGGAATGGAGTAGCCTAAGTGACACGGCCCATCCTTGGAAGCCTGAACCTGGAACGTGAGTCACAGCACAATGACCTTCCGAGCACCTCTCAAAGGCTGGTCTCTGAGATTAAGGTGGAGAGAGAGAGAGCCTGGGCTAGGAGGCAGGGTTCTGGGTCTTAGTCTCAACAGCACATTGACTTGCTGTGTGACCTTGGCAAATAACATCTCTTGGAGGGCTGCCTCAGTTTCCCCTTCTGTGCATTGAAGGTGTAGCCCTGACAATGGATGCCCCTTGGAATAACCATTTAAGTCCAGGGCTAACTTCTCCAGAACATGAACCTCTCTCCTTTGCCAGACATGGTGCCCACTTTTGGGCTGGATCATACCCACCTTTGGGTCCCCAGCCCTGGTCCAGAGTGGGGCCCAGAGATGTCTGGAACCTATGCAGTTTCATGCATACTTGGGCATGGTCAAGTACTTCACAGTTGTCTTCAGTGAGTCCTGGTCAAACACCCCTGCAGGTGTTGCAGAGAGAATGTAGGTATGGGAGGAGTTCAAGCCACGCCTCCACCCAGAAGCCAGCTGTAAGCAGTATGGAGAAGGCCTGGCTCCAGAAAGTTCCAAAGAGCTGGTGGGTTGCCAGAAGCTTCTGATGGCAGTAGATGTTTGTAAGCAGCCACCTGGTTATTTGGTCATGGAGCCCACGGGATCCAGAAGCTTGTCCAAAGTAATCATCCATCCAGAAAGTCTACCCAGGTCTGGACTCTGCTGGGAAAACGAAGCAGCTGATGCTACTGCCGTGAGATTCGTCTGTCCCATCGGTTGGGTACAGGGCAGGAACTGGATGGAGACTGGCACACCGTGCCAGCTGTTTTCAACATTAAGCCCCAGGGGGAACGACTTTGGCTAGGAAGTCAGCATCCTTGGCTCTGGCCCATGTCATCCAGGAACATGCCATGTGACCTTGGGCAAGTCCCTACACTTCTCTGGGCCTATTTCTCTTTCAGTTTAATGAGAGGGTTGGAGAAACTGCTGAGGGTCCTTCCAGCTAGGATCCTAACCTGACCTCAGGCTGTCTCCAAGGAGAAAAAGACTAAGGCAGGCAGCTGGAGGGAGCGTGGGTCTTCAGAGACCCAGGGTGGCCCAGCCAGCAGCGAAGTCCTCACCTGGCATTTTCACTCAGTGGCCTTGTCCAGAGAGGATCCTCAAACGCTCTAGGCCTGGCGTTTTCTTTCCTTCCAAGGCTCCTATGGAAGGAGAGTCTGCCTCTTGGAGGGAGATGGAGAGTGGGGGGGCGGGGCGGGAGGGGAGGAGGCAAGGGCAGGCCCTCCTTTCTCGAAGGTTGGAATGTCCCCAAAGTGGGTTGAGGGCGCTAAGACTGGGGAGGAGGTGGGGCACGGCCCCGGAGGCTTCCCGGACCCAGGCCCTGGCCCCGGGGCTCGCGGCTCCGGGGCGGGGGCAGCTCTCGGGCTCTGGCTGAGCCGCCACTCCGCCGGTTGCCTTTAAAAGGCGCCAGCGCGCGCGCATCAGCAGAAGGGCTGCGGCTCTCTTCCAAAATAGGCAAGAACTGGGAGGCCGCGAGAGATGAGCTGCGAGCATCGCAGACGTCACCCGGGGCCTCCCTCCCCACCGCCTGCATCAGGTCTCCATGGCAACGGCGTGCCGCGGCCGCAGATGAATGAGCTCCAGAGAAGTAGCGAGGAGCGCGCGCACTCGGTCTAACGCGTCCAGGCGGAGAAACTGCGCCAGGAATGGGGTTGCAGACCCGGCGCTGGGAGGAAGGGGGCGCCCTCGTATTCAAACGACTCCAAGACCCATTCATTCCCTACTGATTCTACTATGTCTTGGGAACGCGGCCGCTATTCAGTCCATTCAGGGACCTCTGACCCTTTGGTTCAGACGTCCTAAGCTCCCAGGGTTCCCCTTTACCCTTATCTACCCTCTCACTTCGTCACCTCTCTTCTGCGCCCCAAACTCTGCGGAAAATCGGATATCGTGTGGCTTAGCGCCACCGCGTGGCGGGTAATGTCGCTGCGTTTCTGGCGTGCTGTGGCTGGGGTCTCGCCGTCTATGTCGCCCTCTGCCGTTTGTGAGAGGGAAGAGAGAAAAGATCTGTCCTCAAGAGCCCAGTGAAGCCACTACAGAGAACAGCATAGAGTAACTATGGAGAAGAGTATGGAGACTTCTTTAAAAACTAGGAGTAAAATGACCATCTGACCCAGAAATCTCACTACTGGGCTATACCCTGAGAATCTCAATTCTGAAAGACACATGCACCCCAGTGTTCATTGCAGCATTATTTACAATAGCCAGGACACGGAAGCAATCCAGATGTCCGTCAAAAGATGAATGGATAAAGAAGTTGTAGTACATATGTGGGAGGGAATATTGCTGTCATAAAAGCAATGAATTCGAGTCAGTTCTAGCGAGGTGGATGAAGCCAGAGCCTGTTATACAGAGTGAAGTAGGTCAGAAGAGAAAAACAGATATCGTATATTAACACATATATGTGGAATCTAAAAAATGGTACTGGTGAACCTATTTGCAAGGCAGGAATAGAGACTCAGATATAGATAACAGACTTATGGACACAGCCGGGGAAGGAGAGAGTGGGACAAATGGAGACAGTACTATTGAAACATATTATATGTGAAACAAATCAAGTGAAGTGAAAGTCACTCAGTCGTGTCCAACTCTTTGTGACCCTATGGCCTATATAGCTCATGGGATTCTCCAGGCCAGAACACTGGAGTGGGTAGCCTTTCCCTTCTCCAGGGGATCTTCCAAACCCAGGGATTGAACCCAGGTCTCCCGCATTGCAGGTGGATTCTTTACCAGCTGAGCCACAAGAAAGTGAAAGTGTTAGTCACTCAGTCGGGCCTGACTCTTTGTGACCCCATGGATTGCAGTCCACCAAGCTTCTCTGTCCATGGGATTTTCCAGGCTAGGATACTGGACTGGGTAGCCATTTCCTTCTCCAGGGATCTTACCAACCCAGGGATTGAACCCGTGTCTCCTATACTGCAGGCCCATTCTTTACTTACTGAGCTACCAAGAAGCCCATAAAGTCAAGTCACTCAGTCGTGTCTGACTCTTTGAGGGTTCCCTGGACTGTAGCCTATCAGGCTCCTCCATCCATGGGATTTTCCAGGCAAGAGTGCTGGAGTGGATTGCCATTTCCTTCTCCAGGGCCTTCTCCAGAGGATCTTCCCGACCCAGGAATCAAACCCAGGTCTCCCGCATTTCGGGCAGACACTTTACCGTCTGAGCCACCAGGGAAGCCTAAAAACGGATAGCCAGTGGGGATTTGCTGTATGACACAGAGAGCTCAACCCGTGCTTTGCGACAACCTGGAGAAGTGGGAGGTGAGAGGGAGGTTCAAGAGGGCGGGGACATGTGTATACCTGAAAGGTTGTTGTTGATTCTCGAGATTTCTTCCCGGGATTCTTGGCCCCCAGAGGAGAAGAATTCAATCCGGGGTCAGAGACTCGGCTTGATCACTCAGAGCTTTTGTATAATAAAGTTTTATTAAAATATAAAGGAGATAGAGAAACCTTCTGACATAGACATCAGAAGCGGGCAGAAAGAGTGCCCCCTTGTTAGTGTTAGCAATGAAGTCATATACTCGCCAATGAATCCAAAGAATGTCTGGATGTTGTAAAGACCTCACCAGACCTACTCCCATAATTTACATTTTAAGATAACAGAATCAGTCAGAAGGTTTAATCCAGAGACTGTCCTCAGGCAGAATACATTATGTTATATAATCCTAAGGAATGTAGAGAAGGGGGAAAAAAAAGTTTGTCCTTTCTTCCTCCTTGAGAATTCCAGACCTCTCTCTCCTTGGAAATGACCTCTCTGCCTAGGAAATGACTCTCTCATACCTATGGCTGATTCATGCTGATGGCAGAAACCAACACAACATTGTAAAGCAATTATCCTCCAGTTTAAAATAAATTAAAAAATAATTAACCATGGAAGAAAGCATGGTAGAGTGATGAGCCAGAAGGAAATAAAAGCTCAGATTCAACACCCCCAAAATAAGATCCCAGTGAACAACAGAGGTCACCATTATCTTCATTATCTCCACCATAGTTTGGTCTTAGGTCAAACAACAGGAAGTGGACACAGCTCTGCCCATCAACAGAAAATTGGATTAAAGAGTTACTGAGCATGGCCTCACCCATCAGAACAAGACCCAGTTTCCCCCCAATCAGTGTCTCCCATCAGGAAGCTTCCTTAAGCCTCTTATCCTTACCCATCAGAGGGTAGACAGACTGGAAACCACTATCACAGAAAACTAACCAATCTGATCACATGGACCACAGCCTTGTCTAACTCAATGAAACTATGAACCATGCCATGTAGGGCCACCCAAGATGGAAAGGTCATGGTGAAGAGTTCTGACAAAATATGATCCACTGGAGAAGGGAATGGCCAACCACTTCAGTATTCTTGCCTTGAGAACCCCATGAACAGTGTGAAAAGGCAAAAAGATAGGACACTGAAAGATGAACTCCCGAGATCAGTAGGTGCCCAGTATGCTACTGGAGAAGAGTGGAGAAATAACTCCAGAAACCATGAGGAGACGGAGCCAAAGCGAAAACAACTTCCAGTTGTGAACGTGACTGGTGATGGAAGTAAAGTCCGATGCTGTAAAGAGCCATGTTGCATAGGAACCTGGAATGTTAGGTCCATGAATCAAGGCAAATTGGAAGTGCTCAAACAGGAGATAGCAAGAGTGAACATTGACATTTTAGGAATCAACAAACTAAAATGGACTGGAATGGGTGAATTTAACTCACATGACCAATATATCTACTACTGTGGGTAAGAATCCCTTAGAAGAAATGGAGTAGCCCTAATAGTCAACAAAAGAGTCCGAAATGCAGTACTTGGGTGCAGTCTCAAAAGTGACAGAATGATTTCTGTTTGTTTCCAAGGCAAACCATTCAATATCATGGTAATCCAAGTCTATGCCCTGACCAGTTATGCTGAAGAAGCTGAACTTGAACGGTTCTATGAAGACCTATAAGACCTTTTAGAACTAACACCCAAAAAAGATGTCCTTTTCATTATAGGGGACTGGCAGAAGCACAGACCCCATGCTGTGGGAAAGCAGGGGGAGCCAGACAGGAGTCCATCCGGGTATCTGGAAAAATGCATCTTCATATTGGTGACTTAAATAGCTATGAATTAGATGAGCTGTTTATTCAACTGAACAGTAATCCAGAAATAAAGAGTAAATGTTGTATTATCGGAGGAAGCAGAGGTATATCATCCTGACTAGCTCTTGATTCCACTTTTAAAAATCTCTCTCTGCTTCACTTGTGTGCACGTGTTAGCAGCAGGCGGGGCTGCCCTGACAGCTCCCCCGAGTGTAGCCGGGTGTTGCTGTGGCCCTGGGCAGGAGGGGTAGGAGCGGAAAGCACCGGAGACCAAGTGCAGGTCTCACTTTCCCCCCTCATCCACTTCACCCGGCCTCTGGTCCTTCACCCAGGAGATGCTGAGTCCTGGGCTCCTGTTACCAACTTTGGTCTAATATGTATTTATATTTTTGAGGCTCGAATAGGTTTTCGGATGCTCGAGTTTAAAGATCCTCTGGTTCCACGCCTCCCACTTCAGACACTGAGCAGCAGAGCTGTTTCCTGTCTTTCTGGTGAGCCTTTCATGGCTCATCTGTATGAGAACAAAGGTGTGACGTGGAAACTCGAGACTGAGATGTTTAATCTTGCAGGACAAAGGCCCATGATATGAACATTTTAGTATGTTGATCAAAGTATTGAAAAAACGCCTTCTGAGAAAATCTACATGGTAACTTTCTGTGTGTGTGCAAATGTGTTCAATCTGTCCAACTCTTTGCCGCCTATGGGTTGTACCCCACCAGGCTCCTCGGTCCATGGGATTTCTCAGGCAAGGATACTGGAGTGGGTTGCCATTTCCTACTCCAGGGGATCTTCCTTACCCAGGGATTGAACCCAAGTTTCCTGTGTTTCCTGTATTGCAGGGGAATTCTTTACAGTGAGCCACCAGGGAAGCCCTGATAACTTTCTCAATCGATACTATTGGAAGAAGTAGAAAAATAGCTCACATTGAAAATGTTTTTCCTTGAAACATAATANACAGGGAGGCCTGGTGTGCTGCAATTCATGGGGTCACAAAGAGTCGGACAGGACTGAGCAACTGAACTGAACTGAACTGAACCTAACTAGGAGATAGTTCTTAGTGGGTCTCTCCCATTTGTCACATCTTGTGAGTGAGGCACAGGCTGCCTTTTGTTCTGGACTATCTTTGCAAGGATGTTTATAGAGCAAATAGTTTCAGAGTATGGAGATAGTGCATCCCTCCAGAACAGAGGGTGGGTATGCATACTGCCCATTTTAAGGGATTTAGCCCAGCATTTATTTGCTTTCAGAACTTAACTCACTTATGTGGACACGCAGCTGTTTGGGACTACTCACATCACCAGTCAGGACTTGGGGACAAAGAGAATGGATGTTCATGTCCTAAACATGAACATATGTCAGAACATAGCTGTGTTCTGAGTGATGAAGCTCTCTGTCTCTGACCAAGCACTCCTATGCTTTCTGTCTGCACCTGCACAGTTATTATAGGCTGCCTGTTAATTCAAAAGCAGGTAAAATTTCAATGCCTTCATGGTTGCCAAGAAGCTTATCTCCTTATTGAATTTTATATTCAAAACACCATAAAATTCAACTGTCTTTATCTTCATTTAATTCATTGAACAAAAACAGAGAAATTAAGTAACTCTTCCTGGGTCACAGAGCTAGTTCATGTCACAGGGGAGATTTTTATTCAACTCTGATTCCAGAACCATACTCTCTCTACAATGTGTGGAGCTATTACACAGCAAACTAAATTGCCTGTAGTTTCACTGTGGCCCTAGGCCAGTTAAAATCCTGTTGGCCCTTTAAATCACCCCTGTTGCCATGAAGATAAAATATACTCAGCAAGAAGGCAAAGAATTGAGCAGCCTCTCCTCCAAAGGAACATAAACAAGATAAAACATCAGTTCCTCCCATTGCAGAAGTTCTGCTCTAATATTTACGCAGTTGGCTCCAAGCCTTGACCTACTGCCCTTTCTTCTAGGGAGCGGATGAGATCCATTTCCCACCAGCAGGATGGGTTGAGTCATGTAAAATCCAGACTAAACACCAGTGTAGCTGGTGTGATGGGTGTGCTCAGGGTGTGGCATGTCTCGGCCCCTGGGCCGTGTCCAGACCTTGATATGAGCTTAGAACCCTTGTACATTTCCACAGTGTAGTACTCGTGTCCTTTGAATCTGCTCATTGCCTCATCGCTATGATGGAGACTGACCTATTCCTTCATAGTTCTCTGTTGCCCATGGGACAAAGGCTTAGCCTGGGTCCGAAGGCCCTTGCTGATCCATTCTTGGTCTGTTGTACAGCTGACCTAAGCCCCGCTTCCCTTCTGAAACCTTTACTATGTCCATGCTATCCCCCAGGTGGAAGCGGCCCCTCCCTACCTGGTGTCCACACTGTCTGTATCACTTCTCTTACAGCATCACTAACACTTTTACATGTACACTTAGGTGCTTACCTCCTCCGCCAAGCCATGTACCCCTTGAGGCAGGACCTATTATATCCAGCTATGTCATTCCCACACTTTGATAGGTAACTCATGCATGCTTGTAGGTTGCAGCTATACTCTCAGACTTACACATACACATATGATCCATCTGTCTCTGGGTCTGAAATGTTATCGTTAAATATGCTTATTTCAGAATTGAATACTTTTTAAAAGCATAAATCATCCAAGCAGGTAGGGTATGAATAACCTCATGTCATCTAGCTGATCCTTTTCCTCTTGATAAGAGTGAGTTGGGTTCAAGCTTCTGGGGTGTTTGAGGTATAGATGAGGTGTGATGGGCCTGAAAGCACTGACTATCTCTATCTTGTTAATTATCCCGCCCAGGACCAGCTCCCATGGCTCAGAGCTGCTTCTGGCCTCAGCCAGTCCTCAGGAAGAATGAAGATGTTGACACAGGAGCCCAGGCCATGGCTGGCCATGCCTTTTGGGTGGCAGAGAGCAGGCCTGAATACACCAACTCCCTGGCATTCCTGAGTCCTGCTGCTGCCTGCTTCGCTCCCAGGAAGAGCACCTGCTGATTCGCCACAGTCTGTGGAGGGCAGGACCTCCCTTCCCCAGCCTGCTGGTGAGACAGGCCTGTATTCAAATTCTTCGTTGGCTTTTAGAAGCTGTGTGACCTGCAGCAAGCCCTTCCTCGGTTTCCACAGGTGGAGAGAGAGGATGAGGCTGTCCTCCCATGGTGTTATTGTGAGGATGAAGGAGGACTATGTACAACACGGAGTATGAACCCTAGCTCTTCTTCTAGCTCTCTCCTCCACCCTTCCAACACTCCTCTCTTCCTTCCACCCCACCCTCTTCCTCCTTCTGACTGAACAGTCCTTGGAGACTTGGGGTGTGCATCAGTTCAGTTCAGTTGCTCAGTTGTGTCTGACTCTTTGCGACCCCATGAATCGCAGCATGCCAGGCCTNGGGGAGAGTGAAAAAGTTCGCTTAAAACTCATATTTCAGAAAACTAAGATCATAGCATCTGGTCCCATCACTTCATGGCAAATAGATGGGGAAACAATGGAAACAGTGACTGACTTTATTTTGGGGGCTCCAAAATCACTGCATATGGTGACTGCAGACATGAAATTAAAAGAGACTTGCTCCTTGGAAGAAGAGCTATGACCAACCCTAGACAGCATATTAAAAAGCAGAGAGATTACTTAGCTGACAAAGGTCCATCTAGTCAAAGTTGTGGTTTTTCCAGTAGTCATGTATGGATGTGAGAGTTGGGCCATAAAGAAAGCTGAGTGCTGAAGAATTGATACTTTTCAACTGTGGTGCTGGAGGAAACTCTTGAGAGTCCCTTGGACTGCAAGCAGATCAAACCAGTCAGTCTTAAAGGAAATCAACCCTGAATATTTACTGAAGGACTGATACTGAAGCTGAAGCTCCAATACTTTGGTCACCTGATGCAAAGAACTGACTCATTGGAAAAGACCCTGATGCTGGGAAAGATTAAAGGTAGGAGGAGAAAGGGACAACAGAGGATGAGATCATTGGATGGTGTCACCGACTTGATGGACATGAATTTGAGCAAGCTCAGGGAGCTGGTAGTGGACAGGGAAGTCTGGTGTGCTGCAGTCCACGGAGGTGCAAAGAGTCAGACACGAACTGAACAAAAGCATCATAATATCAGTAGTTAACAGCTCAGTCGTGTCCGACTCTTTGCGACCCCAAGATGGTAGCCTACCAGGCTCCTCCATCCATGGGATTTTCCAGGCAAGAGTACTGGAGTGGATTGCCATTTCTTCTCCAGAGAATCTTCCCGACCCAGGGATCAAACCTGGGTCTCCCGCATTGTAGGCAGGTGCTTTACCGTCTGAGCCACCAGGGTAGCCCTGAACGAAAGCATCATAATATCAGTAGTTATCATTTAGTGAATGCTCTCAGTGTGTCGATTGCTGCTAAGGACTTTCCGCATATCACTTCATTTCACTCTCAACCAACCTTGGAATGCAGTTGGTGAAGTTGATGCTGCTGATGATGAAGGATATGACATCTTCCAGGTGAGAAAAACAGGCTGAGAGAAGTTGGTCTTGTCTAAGATCCCACAGCTGTAGGGGGCAGAACCACCACCTAAACTCATGACTATGTGAAAAGCGCTGGTGACCCCTTCACTTACAAACTTGTGGTCTCTTTTGATCCAGATCATAGCCTCCTTTTACTTATTTATTTTTTAGTCTCTTTTTTTAAGTTATTTTTATTTATTTGGTTGTGCCAGGTTTAGCTGTGGCACACGGGGTCTTCAATCTTTAGTTTCAGCCTGCGAAATCTTAGTTTGCAGGATGTTTTATCTTTCTCTTATGGGACTTCCCCCCGCCTTTTTTTTTAAGTTGCATCATGCAGGATCTAGTTACCTGATGAGGGGTGGAACCCAGGCCCCTCTGTGTTGGGAGTGTCAAGTCTTAGCCATGAGACCACCAGGGATGTCCTCAGCTCATAGCTTCTTGACGTAAGCAGAGCAGCACTCATTAAAATGATTCCCATTTTACAGATAGCGAGACTGAGACCCAGAGAAGTGGAATGTTTTGCCCAAACTTCGAGCAGCCATGGAGAGACCGCAGGCCTCTGCGTCTCCGTTTCAGGCATTTTAGGATAAGGTGGCTGGATCACAAGGGGTCCAGCACATCACTCTGAGACTTTACCCCTTTGCAAGAGGAACTGAGGAACCAGCTCATCCAGGCCTCATCCTCCATGGACAGTGGAGCAGCTGGAGGTCAGGAGAAGGCCAGGGACCCTCCCCTACCTCCCGAGGTTCTGAGAGTACATAGGACCTAGATGTTCCAGTTTTTCTCATGGATATATTCAAACTGTATCATTATCTTCTTTTCTTTCTTTTTTTGACACAGGGCATGTGGGATCTTAGCTTCTCAACCCAGGATTGAACCCACACCCCCTGCAGTGGAAGTGAGGAGTCTTAACCACTGGGCCACCGGGGAAGTCCTGTATCATTATCTTATGATGTGGTCTTCCTGCTTATTCTGGGTCCCTTGCTATTACCCATGATTGGGGTGAAAAAAATTCTGATGTCAGCTTGATGCTTTAAAATTGACCTTGAACTTTCCAGAGAATAACTGTTCTGAGGTCTATGCTTTCTTGCTTTATCTGCAGATATGCTGTGTCCATGAAAATCCCTGGGAGCTGTTGGTAGTTCGTTCCCACTGACATGTATTTCGGAGTGAAGGGATCATTGCATTGTCTAGTTTTGTTGTAAAAATTTCCCACATGATCGGGTTTTAGTAACTAGTTGCTCTGTTTTCAGGTGGAAATTTCGTGGCGATTCGAACCTGGTACCGCAGCCACAGCTCCTGACTTCCCCATTATTCTTAGAGGATACCGGAAGTTGGAGTGCTAACTGGTAAAGGGGCTCCAAGGGGCTGGTGGTCACCATGTCTGAAGCTAAAAGCACTGCTACCAGCGTGGTTTAGGTGTTTCAGGATTTACACTGAACCATAGGCTACCAGGCACATTGGGCCCACGTGGATGACAATAACTCCACTTACCAGACTGGCCTTCCAAGGCCCGGCGATGGCCGTCCTGTCACATTCAGGGGATGCAACTCAGCCAGCCCCTCCCGTCCATCCTGGATGCCTCTGCTGTTTTCCTGCAAGCTTGTTAACAGGATTGGCTGCCATGGTGGCAGTTCTGAAAGGGCTAGAAAAATCCACCCGGAAGTGACTTTTACCTAGACTTTTCCTGAGGTGTCACCAAGGAGCCTCTCCTAAATGCTTTCTTTCTGTTTCCTCCAACTGCTGACTGATATTAGGGTGTTCTCTCCGACCCCAAATTTTCTCTTACAAAGTATGTTTACAGTTGCCCATATATACCCCTTCTGCCTCTTGACATGAATGTCCTCTGGAACAGAGCTTCACACCAGAAAGTCCATAGCGGGAGGACTAATTGGTAAGTCCCTTATCCACTCACCATTCCACCATGGGGGTATAGTCATCCGTGTGCAAGTTCCCACCGATCCCATACCTGTCCCAGAGTGGCTCCCAGGGATGGCCACCAGGGTGTGCCTCTCAGCTGTGGTCTTCCACGGCTGTTCGGTTCTGATTTCCACCAGGAGGAGCTGAGAACTGTCTCATGAGCAGTATCTCGTTTTTAACTTCTGAAACATTTGTTTATGTTTTATTTTTGGCCACGCGGGGTCTTCGTTGCTGTGCACGGGCTTTCTCTAGTTGGGGTGAGCGAGGGCTCCTCTCTAATTGCAGCGCACGGGCTTCTCATCATGGCAGCTTCTCCTGTTGGAGAGCACAGGCTCTGGGTGCATGGGCCTCAGTAGTTGGGCTTAGTTGCTTCAAGGCATGTGGGATCTCCCCAGACCGGGGATCGAACCCACGTCCCCAGCACTGGCAGGTGGATTCCTATCCATTGTACCACTAAGGAAGTTCATGAACATTTTCAGTTGGAGCTGTATCAGTAAATTCTTATAGGCCAACCATTTCCACATGGTCTACGGAGGCCACTGGTTGAAGATAAAAATTTCCACGTTATTCCTACAGTCAGTGAGTCCAACCTTCGTACATTGTATCTGCTGGGATTTGTTAATCCTTGAAGTTCTGTATCAGTTAGTTATTGCTTTATAACAAACAACCCCCAAAAGTGATAGCTTAAAACATTGCACATTTATTATTGCACACACGTCTCTGGATTACCTGGGCAGTTCTTCTGGCCTGGGATGTATTCAGTGGTCAGCAGTGGGTTGGGAAGGCAACTCTGCTGATGTTGGCTTGCATCTCCCACATGTCTGGGGATAAGCTGACTGTAGGCTGGTCCAGTATAGTCTTGATGGCTGGTCCATCCACATGGATGGATTCTCCTCCACGTGATTTCTCATCCTCCAGCACCTGAGCTGAGCTTGTCCACACAGAGATGTCAGGGTTGAGTTCAGTTCAGTCGCTTAATTGTGCCTGACTCTTTGCAACCACACGGACTGATGGCAAGGTTACTAGAGAGAAATGGCACACAAAGCTTTTGGAGGCCAAGGCATGGCATTGTGTTGCCTTGTCCACATTCTATATGGCCAAGCCAGTCACGGGCTTCCCAGGTAGCACCAGTGGTAAAGAATCCACCTGCCAAACAGAAGATGCAAGAGATGCGGGTTCAGTCCTTGGATCGGGAAGATCCCCTGGAGAAGGAAATGGCAACCCACTCCAGCATGCTTGCCTGGGAAATTCCATGGACAGAGGAGCCTGGCGGGCTGCAGCCCATAGGGTCACAGAGAGCTGAACACGGCCGAGCACATGCGTGTTGCTGTTTGTTGTGGGAGATTTGGTGGCGCTGGTGGTCAAGCCAGTCACAAGTTTCAACCCAGCATTGGAGTGAGAGGAGACTACAAAGTTTCAGGGCAAATAGTGTGAATCCAGAGAGGCCGAAACTAGGGGACACAAATGCAGTTAACTCACCACAGGTCCCATGATTTTCCCTACGACAGTCAATCATGGTGACAATAAATTATGGCGTGCTCAAAACTTGACTTATAATAGTCCATTGTGCTATGCTGCATTCTCAGAATTAATATTTACCAGGTGCTGAATTTGTATTATTAGGGGAATTCCCTGGTGGTCTAGTTGTTAGGACTCTGGCCTTTCACTGCTGGGGCCCAGGTTAGAGCCCTGGTCAGGGTTCTAAGATCCTGCAAGCCACAGAGTGAAGCCAAAAAAAATTTTTTTTATATTATTAGGTTTCACAGGTACCAGTCTTACAGAGAAAAGTTTGAATCCATAGAATTTTATTTATTAATATCTAGAAACCACTCCAGGCAGCTCACCATTTTCCATGAACTATGCGTTCATTGTAAGTAAAAGAAAATCAGCTCAAAGTGACTTAAAAATAGTCAAATGTAATATTTCACACCCTCTGCCTTTTCTAAATCATCTTGAACATCTGGAAGTTCAGGGTTCAGGTACGTTGGGCAAGATTGAAAGCAGGAGGAGAAGGGGATGATGGAGGATGAGATGGTTGGATGGCATCACCAACTCGATGAACATGAGTTTGAGCGAGCTCTGGGAGCTGGTGGTGGGCAGAGAAGCCTGGCGTGCTGCAGTCCATGGGGTCACAAAGAGTCAGACATGACTGAGTGACTGAACTGAACTGAATATTTCACAGACAGGGAGATCCAGAGGAAGGGTGATTGATTGAGACTTCTGAGGATATCATCAAGGACTCAGAATCTCCTCATCTCTCTGTTCTGCCAGGCTTAGCATGTGGTTCATCATTTGAATGGGAGAAGCTGACTTCAGTGGTTGGAAACACTTCACCCAGGTTAATAATATTTAAGGCTTCCCAGGTAGCCCTAGTGGTAAAGAACCCTCCTGCCAACACAGGAGACACGAAAAAAGTGTGTTCAATCCCTGGGTTGGGAAGATCCCCTGGAGGAGGGCATGGCAACCCACTCCAGCATTTTTGCCTGGAAAATTCCATGGACAGAGAAGCCTAGCAGGCTATAGCCCATTAGGTTGCAAAGAGTTGGACACGACTGAAGTGACTAAGCATGCATGCACGCATCACAATATTCAGAGAAAGAGAGCAGGTCTTTCTATTCCTGGATCTCTTTCTCAGAGGAGAGGGAAATTTCCCTCGAAATTTCTGGTACTGGTTATTTTCCAATTGCACCTGCAAACCCATGTACCAAGTACAAAATGTTCTTGATTTGATTTTTATTTATTTATGGATTTTTGTTTCCCTTTTTTTTTTTTTTTTTTTTGCTGCACTGGGTCTCTGTTGCAGCACACGGGCTTTCTCTAGTCATGACTGGCAGGCTTCTCTATGGCAGCACATAGACTCTGGAGCCCTAGGCTCAGTAGCTGCAGTGTGTGGGCACAGTTGCCCCGAGGCAAGTGGAATCCTGTTTCCCCAGCCAGGGATCGGACTCACGTCCCCTACATCAGAAGCCAGGTTCTCAACCACTGGACCACCAGGGAAGTTCCTACTTATTCATTTCTGGTTACACAGATGACACAAGAGAATAAACTGTACAAAAAGAGCAAAAGTCCAAAAGAGCCATCGAGTAGAAAGTCACTCTAGCAAGCACTGCTGTTCATTCATTCAAGAAATCTGGGTTAGCTCGCCGTTCACATACGCTTTTCACAATTCAAGATTCATTGGTCTATGTACAAAAATGTTGTATACAGTATGCTGTTGTGATAGCAGAATGATAATTTGACCATCTTCCCATACCTGTGTTCCCTTATTCCAAAGACAGTAAATAATAAGTGAAAGTCTTTGTGTCATGACAAAGATTTGGTACATGCAAATTTAAGTTTAAAAAATAACTCAGAAGGTTCAGATTCTGGACACTAAAGAAATTCCTCTGAGTTGTGAACCATGTCTTGTTCCCCAAGACTTAGATGGGAAGGCTTCTCAGGTGGTAGTATTCTTGTTCAGATGGGTTAGAAAGACAAATCATGTTGCAAGACAAACCAGGGGTTTCCTCATTGTGTCTGTACTTCCTAAGTTGTTGTGAGTTTAGTTGTGCTTTTTTCTTGTTTAAATCTAACTTCAAATGGCAACCATCATGGTCCGGCTTCTTTGTCACTTCCCCCAGCTAACTAAACATGGAAATGGCAAGAAAGGCCCATATAATATCTTTGACATAAAATCCAGAAAAGCGCTCCCAGTGAATAACACCTCCCAGTGAATCACCAACCTTGATTTCATCAAGAGGACATTTGAGATGCTTTTCATTTACTTCAGCCAGAAAACTACCTTGGCGTGACCTCCATCTATAAGCAGGTCCAGCCAATCATCCACTGTTTTCTTTCTGTAACTCTAGTGTCCTTCATAGATTCCTCTATTTTTATCTTCATAGGCAAACGAGATCAGTGTCATTTCAATGGATTTTAAATCATCAAATACTGAACCATTTGGCACCAAAAGAGCAGTGATTGCACTTAAAAATGTAAGGTTATTTCTTCTACCATCTTTGAAGTTGTAAAAGCAAGGAATAGTTTATTTGAAAGGGGGCTCAAGTCCCCAGAGTGGATTTTCTCTCTTGGCTTCAGAACTTGACTTGGGAACTGGACAGTCAGTGGACTTATTCAGTTCAGTTCAGTCGCTCAGTCATGTCCGACTCTTTGCGACTCCATGGACTCCAGTACGCTAGGCTTCCCTGTCCATCACCAACTCCCAGAGTTTACTCAAACTCATGTTCATTGAGTCGGTGATGCCATCCCATCATCTCATCCTCTGTTGTCCCCTTCTCCTCTCATCTTCAATCTTTCCCAGTATCAGGGTCTTTTCAGATGAGTCAGTTCTTCGCATTAGGTGGCCAAAGTATTGGAGTTTCAACTTCAACATCAGTCCTTCTNCCCCCCAAAATAGTCTGCCACTGTTTCCACTGTTTACCTATCTATTTGCCATGAAGTGATGGGACCGGATACCATTTTGCTACAAATCCCGTCCTTATCAATAGAGGGCGCTGAAGAGCGAGTGCTTCGCTCTTGCAGGCAGTTTTCCCAAAAGAAGTTCCTCTGGGGTACAACTTTCTCTAGCATCTGGCATATGCAGAATGGTTTTTCCCGTGACCAACTTCTGCTGAAGTCAGCTTCCCCAGATCCCAGTTTCTGAGCACATGGTGGCCAGCAGTGCCCAGCAGCCAGCAGCTGCCCCTGGCATAACCTCTGGCAGCTTTGCAGTGTTGCCAGCAAAGCGCTCTAGCAACTTCTCACTGCCCTCTCGGTTGAAATCTGGCCCCCGTCTGGAAGCCAGGGGGCAGGGGCCATGCTTCTTTGGACACTCTGTCTCAGCATTGGGGTGGAAGCTGCTCCCTATCCCTGCTGACTCTTTATAGAGTTTTCTTTAACTCTTACCAGTAAGTTCTCTGGGCTTCCCTGGTGGCTCTGCGGTAAAGGATCCACCTTCCACTGCAGGAGATATGGGTTCAATCCCCAGGTGGGGAAGATCCCCTGGAGAAAGGCATAGCAACTGACTCCAATATTCTTGCCTGGAGAATTCCATGGACAGAGGAGCCTGGCAGGCTACAGTCCATGGGGTCGCAAAGAGTCAGATATGACTTGGCCACTAAACAGCAACAATATAGTAAGTCTTCTATTATTCCAACCCCTAGAAATAATTGTTTATAATAAACTTGCCCTGTTCAAATCACTGTGTGGAAGCTGCCTTCTGATTGGACCCTGGCTGATAAAACAATGTCACAGTAACCTCTGATATTCTGTAAGATGTGTTTCTTTTTCAAACTGAGACAGGCTGGGACCTGGGACCTCAGACTCTTTGCTGCAATGCTTGCACCTAGAAAAATGTCTCTTCAAGCAACAAAAATACAAAGAAACTAAGGGACTAAAAATAACTGCATGAATGTGTGGTTGGGACAAATTGTGGACAAGATACAAAAAGACCAAATAAACGCAACTGTCATTTCTGAAAGGCCAGGAGCAAAAGCAAGATACTGTGCGTGCCCCTTGCACACAATACCATCAAAGGGATAGGTAGACCACTTAAGCCATCCCTTGGACCCAACCCCTGGGCACACCTCCACCCTCACTCTATACAAGGAACCAGCTTGCCCCCTGCCCCCTGGGGAAGCAAGCAAAATTGTTGTTTTTATTCCTTCTTGCTGCAGTAGGAACCCTGATAAAGTCTTGCCTGAATTTTTTTTCTGGACTCTTTTTATCAATTTCTATTGATCGGGGAAGGCAGAGAACCCTGGTCAGTAACGAAACTGTCCTTAGTTATTCTCCCTAATTTTTTTTCCTGGATGAATTTCAAAATCAGTTTTCAAAAAGCTATGAAACAACCCTTAAGATTTTGGTTAGGACAATTCTGAAATAGCATGTTAAGCCATTGACAATGGGCATCTTTATGAAAATGAGTCTTCCTGTCTGGAAACATGAATTAGCTCGAGAGGTAAGTAATGCTCTTAATTGTGTCTTCTTATCTCTTCTCATGGGAAATCTGTCTTCATTCGACTGTGAGCACGTTAAGAAGAGCTGTGTTCTGCTGAAGTCTCACAGCTGCTTCTGTTGGGCAAGCAAGACACAGGAACAGCCTGGGATTAGCTGTTGTGGTAATTTCAGTGTCCCACCCCTTGGGCTGATGCAGGCCCCATGCCCGTCTGAAGAGGAAAGAGCATGTTTTTCCAGGCAGAGTCACAGCTGAGACAAGCTTCCTGGCTGCCTCCCTGGGCCAGTGGGAAGTTTGTTTTCCCTCTTTACAAAGCAGTTGCAGTCTTCAAATGTCCTAGCTTTGTGCAGGGGTCCCATTTCCAATGCATCCCCTCTCAAAACCTGAGGTTTCATTACGATTTCCCAGATGGTGCAGGGGTAAAGAATCTGCCAGCACTGCAAGGGTTTGATCCCTGGGTTGGGAAGATCCCTTGGAGAAGGGGATGGCAACCTACTCCAGTGTCCTTGCCTGGAGAATTCCATAGACAGAGGAGCCTGCTGAGCTACAGTCCATGGGTCTTGAAAGTCAAGACACAAATGAGTGACTAACACTTTCAATTTTACTTCATTTTTCCAGAGTGTAGGTAAAAAACCGAGCCTTCCCCCTTGGGGAACCTGCAAGCAAGTACACCCCATGGAAACCTTAGGCAAGGTGGAGGTCATCTTTTTAGGTAGCTGACCGATGTAACAAGTCAGAATGCTTGACATTGATGTCCACACAATTACCTGAAAGAGTTTCTTCCTGTGTTTAAGGGAAAATACTTCCGTGCTGAGTGACTCAGCCCTGGAGGACCCCCTAGGGTGTGAAAGCATACAACACTCCTGGGTCCTCTCCCTTCCTGCTTGTGTCACAGCTGAGACCTGAATAGATTCCTAACAGCTGCTCAGACAGCCACACCCCAAACGCCAAATGCCACCTGGCTGTTTAACAGAAGGGCTTGTCAGGGCCCATGGATCACAGGCGAACACAGGCTGACTCCTTAGCCAGAGTATTATGCTAGTCTATATCATGGTGCCTGGTTCTTCAGAAAGAAAGAGCATAGAGAAAAAAAAGAACTTGACTACCCAGACCCCCAAGACCTTAAAGATGCTTGTCTGGCAGGGCTGTGGACAGCTTGGAAAACAGCAGGAACTATAGCCTCCTTAGATTCTGTGGGCCGTGGATGCATGGGCACTGATGGATACCGTGGCAGAACCATCCTTCCCAAGGTAAAGCTGGGTCCTAAGCTAAATTTTTGCTCATCTTTCTCCTTATCACACTGGAAAATCGTAGTAATGGGAGCGCAGTCTCAGAAACAAGACAGCCTGAGTGAAAGTCCTGGCACTTTCAACCTGTGCAATCACAGACAGGTGACCTCATTTCTCTATGCCTCACTTTCCTCATTAGGAAAATGGGGGCATTGCCGGCATTTCTTTCTCTCATAAGGTTGTGCTGATTAAATGAGTATAATAGAAACAGACAAAGAGCTTACAGTAGTGACTGGCACATAGTAAATGCTCAATGAATGTTATTTTTAAGTCGTCAGAAGCCCACTCAGGCAGGATCTCTCGGACTGGACACAGATTCAGCTGTCTCTGAGCACAGCAGGAAGCCATCCAGAAGCAGAAGCCAGAAATTGACATAATCCAATTTTCATTTTGAAAAGGTCACTTTAACTCTCAGTGCCTAGATCTTAGTTTCTAAATACCATTCTCCAGTAAAAGCAACAGGGCTCCTTGGGGGAATGACTAATTCAGGAACACAAACATATGCATCCTCTGTCGTGTCCGACTCTTAGCAACCCTATAGATTATAGCTCTCTAGGCTCCTCTGCCATGGGGTTTCCCAGGCAAGACTACTGGAGTGGGTTGCTATTTCCTCCTCCAGGGGATCTTCCTGACCCAGGGACTGAAACTGTATCTCCCACATCTCCTGCATTGCAGGATTCTTTACCACTGAGCCACCAGGGAAGCCCTGATTCAGGGATAGGGCAGGGAAAACACAAGCTGAATCTGGAGTATTGACTAGTATCAGAAAGCAGGGCAGTGCTCAGAATGACAAAAGGATGGGGGCATCTCAAGGGGACACCGGAAGGGACTTCCCTGGTGGCCCAGTGGCTAAGACTCTGAGCTTCCAATGCTAGGAGTGTGGGTTTGCTCCCTGACCAGGGAACTAAGAGCCCACATGCCACGTGGTGTAGCCAAAAAAGTATAAAAAACACAGAAAAACAGAACCCTCAAAGGGACAAAGAAACCAACTTGAAAGAACTCCCAGTAGCTGAGCAACAAAGTAAATAACACAATACTGGATTATAAATCAGAGTAAAAAGATATTGACTCATACCTGTGCATGAGTCCATAGTGATATAAATAAATCATGGGACAAGAGACAAATCTACCTTACAGAAGAATTCCAAATAACATATGTGGCTCCTCCCCCTTCCAAAAGTTGGAGCTTATCCCCACCTGTCTGTGGGCTGAGCTTGGTGACTGGCTTCCAAATAACAGAGTATGCATGCACTGTGGAAACAGTAGCTTTACAGAGGATAAACTTGCTAATGTGACCTTAACCAAGTGATCCAAGTTAACATCGCCAGCGATGTCTTGTTGATTTCCGGTACTCCTTGATATGTGGTGAGATGGCACTTCACTGCTAGGGTATTTTCCCCCATAACATCAGTCTAGCTACAATCAAACAAAAAAACCCAATCTGGGGGACATTCTACAAAACTTCTGACAGTACTCCTCAGAAGTGTCAAGGTCATGAAATAAGGAAAAATTGAGGAAGGGCCACAGGCCAGCAGAGGCCGGGGAATTTAGTTTATAGCACTGCACCAATGTCTGTTCTCAGTTTTGACAAATGCACCGTGGTGATGTAAGGTAACATTTTAGGTTGAGGGTATATAGGATTCTGCACTGTCTTAAAATAAAAGTTTTGATAGGACTTCCCTGGTGCTGCAGTGAATAAGAATCTACCTGCAATGCTGGAGACAAGGGTTCGATCCCTGGTCTGGGAAGATTCCACATGCCTTGGAGCAACTAAGCCCGTATGCCACAACTACTGAGCCTGTGTATCTAAACCCAAGCTCTGAAACAAAAGAAGCCACCACGACGAGAACCCCACGCACTGCAACGAAGAATAGCCCCTGCTGGCCGAAACCAGAGAAAATCTGTGTGCAGCAACAAAGGCCCAGCTCAGCCAAACAAATAAATAAATTACTTTTATTAAAGTTTTGATAAACAACAAGGTCTTACTGTATAGCACAGGGAACTATATTCAATATCCTGTGATAAAGCATAACAGAAAAGAATATGAAAAAGAGTCTATATATATGTATAACAATCACTTTGCTTTACAGCAGTAACACAATATTGTAATTCAGCTATGCTTCAATTAAAAATTTTGTGCTTTTTTAAGGTCACCTTGGCAACAAAATATAAAATACCTGAGGATAAAATTAACAAGAGGTGTGCATGATATTTATAAAGAAAAATTTAAAACTCTACTGCTACTGCTAAGTCGCTTAAGTCGTGTCCAACTCTGTGCAACCCCATAGACGGCAAGCCCACAAGGCTTCCCCGTCCCTGGGATTCTCCAGGCAAGAGCTCTGGAGTGGGTTGCCATTTCCTTCTCCAGTGCATGAAAGTGAAAAGTGAAAGTGAAGACGCTCAGTCGGTTCCGACTCTTAGCGACCCCATGGACTGCAGCCTACCAGGCTCCTCCGTCCATGGGATTTTCCAGGCGAGAGTACTGGAGTGGAAAACTCTACTAAAAGACATTAAAAACAGACTTAAGCAAGGAAAAGAGGCCAATCCTTCTTGGCTAGGAAGAGACAACATCATAAAAATGTCAATTCTCCAAAAATACACTATACTTTGAACATAATCCCGGTAAAAATACAAACAGGATTTTTAAAAAACTAAACAAGCTAATTCTGGAATTCAGTCAGAAAAATAAATAAACAAAAATATTGTTGATTTCCGGTACTCCTTGATATGTGGTGAGATGGCACTTCACTGCTAGGGTATTTTCCCCCATAACATCAGTCATCTATTCTTTCTTCTTATTTTTTTTTTGACTGTGCTGGGTCTTCATTGTGGTGCCCAGGCTTTGTCTAGTTTTGGCAAGGTGCCTTGTCGCATGCAGGATCTTAGTTCCTCAGCCAAGGATCAAACCCAGGTCCCCTGTGTTGACAAGGCAGATTCTTAACCACTGGACCACCAGGAAGTCCCAAGAATATTTCTGCTAAAGAAGAGAAGTTAGGAGGTAGTGCCGGGGTCCAGCCCCGGTGGATCCAGGGTGATTCGAAGGTGGGGACGGAGTCGGCGTCCTTGGAAAAATACATATTTAATTACAGATATATAGAGAGATTGGAAACGGATAGTGTAGTAGGAAAATTAGCGGAGAAAAAGAGGCTGAATAACTTGGTTTATGTGAAATAGCATCCATGCTCCAGATGGGAATTCAGCCAGAAAAACGGGGAGCAAGAAAGAAACGACATGGGGGAGTTAGTCTTTCCAGGAACTTATCCCATTTCTTTATTTTTCAGGTTTTCTTATATACCTTTTGTTACGTATAGGGATGAATACAGAGTCACGTGGGGGTCAGCAGTCCTGACCTTTATCAAAATTAGGTGCTTTACATTAAAAAAAGTTCTTAGGGGTTTTACATCATCTGGCCATGAGGCCTGCTGACATTTACAACCCTTTCTTTCTGATAACCAAAAAACTTATTTTTTCCAAGGGTGTTTTTTCTTAAACCAGGCACCACCCTCCAAATAAAGTTGCATTCCTATAGGGTGAGGGTGTAGTGAGTTACAATCAAGAAAGGAATTTATTTAACCCAAGGTTAACATGATTAATCTTAAAGGTTAATACTTATTTCTCCTATATGCTAGTTATATTCATTATAAAGGCAGGGAATATGGAGATTTAGCAGCAAACATCAGCCCAACAAATAAAAATCTCTTCACCAATATTCCCCTTAAGATCTGTTTAGTCTTAAGATAGTGATAAAGTTACATTTTTACATAGCAAGGACACAGTGATTTATAACAAAGTACAGTGGTCTATAACAAAAGAGAAAATTCATTAACTCAAAAAGTCTAGTATTGCTAATATCAAAAACTACTATATTTCCATTTCTATATTCCAAATACATTGATTAATATATTCCCAGATGCCTAAGGATATGGAGGCCTGGCGGCAATCATTGACTCAATAATGAGAAAAGCCCTATGCAATTAAGACTTTCAAAATCCTCCAAAACTCTCTGTGCTGTTTATGGTTGAGAGGTTGTCACACAAGCTAGTCTGTCAGCAGAGAGGTTTGACCTGAGAAACTCTTGTCACACCCAGGGCAGGGAATTAGCAGTAATTATTGGCACAACAAATGAAAAAACCCTTCACCAATATAATTCCTAACCAACCCACTATACTTTCTAACTTCCCAAAAGAATTTGCCTTTAGTAAGTCTAAAACACCTTGTGCCTCTTATGGTTGGGGGGCTGTAAACAATCACATGTGGCCAGACGAACCTATACAGGCAGGCTAGATAACCTTCAGAGTTCGTAGGTTGAAACACTCTTGTCACGCCCAGGAATTTTTATTAACTTGGAGCTGCAAGTTAACTCCTTCTCTGAGAGAAATGGATATGGGGGAGAGCCCCCCCGTAAAGTACTCTGGTTTGGGGGTAGATGCTCGGGAACAGGGGGTTTCCTGAGGCTTGATCACGCCTTTGCGTATGCCAAGCTTCCTTCCTCATGAACTTTGCCATGGGCGGAGTGCCTCACGCTGGCCCCCAGCAAGGTAGTGTTCCTGCCAATAATCAATAAATGGAGTATAACCTACAAACATTTTGAATCACTACGTTGTACACTGGAAACTAACATAATGATGTAAATCGATTATATCTCAAAAAACCACATATGGCACAGCTATAACAATGAAAATACAGTGGTGTTGGCACATTAATAGACAGGTCAATGGACACATCAGAAAGCTTAAAAGCACACTCAGCTACGTGTGAGAATTTAGTATGTAATATAAAGGGCATTTAATATTAGTAGGGTAAAATTGGGTGATTCACCAAACAGTGCTGGAACCCAACTGGAAAAGCATTTAGATTGGATCCTGTGATGGTCAGTTTCATGAATCAACTTGGCTCAGCTATATTCCTGTTATTCAAGCAAACACTAACCTAGGTGTTGGCTGGGAAAATATTTTGTAGATGTGATTAGCATCCACAACAAATTGACTTTAAGTAAAGGAGATTAGGGCTCAGTGGTAAAGAATCCGCCTGCAATGCAGGAGAAGCAGGAGATGCCAGTTCCATCCCTGGGTCGGGAAGATCCCCTGGAGAAGGAAATGGCAACCCACTCCAGTAGTGGAAAAAATCCCGTGGACAAAGGACCATGGTGGGCTACAGTCCATGGGGTCACAAAGAGAGCAACTGAACTGAACTGATCCAGTTAGTGGAAAGTCTTTAAGAACAGAGCTAAGGGACTTTTCTGGTGGTCCAGGGCTAAGACTCTGCAACCCCAATGCAGGGGGCCCAGGTTTGATCCCTTGTCAGGGAACTAGATCCCACCTGCCATGATTAAAAGTCCACATGCCACTACTAAGACCCAGCACAGCCAAAAATAAAAAATAAAACAGAACTGAAGTTTCCCTGAGGAAGAAGAAGTTCCTCCTATGGACTGCAGTGTTAGCTCCTGCTGGAGACTTTGATCCTGCCCTCCCTGATGGCCTGCTCTAACGGACTTATTATTTATCTAGTCAGGCCCCACAATTGTATAAGCCAGTTCTTTGCAATCAATTTATTAATTGGCTCTGTTTCTCTAATGGACCCTTGACTCATACAGAACCATACTTTATGCTTTATATATACCAAGATGAGTTCTGGATGATCAAAAATATCAATCTAAAACATCAAACTGTAAATGTAATGAGAAAATATGGGAGAATATTGAAAACTATTCTTAGAGTTCAGTTCAGTTCAGTTGCTCAGTTGTGTCCAACTCTTCGTGACCCCATGGACTGTAGCACTCCAGGCTTCCCTGTCCATCTTCATTCTTAGAGTGGGGACAGTTTTTCTAAGTATGTTACAAAACTTAGAAGGAATAGAAGAAAAGATTGATAAATTCAATTACATAACAAGTAAAAATATCTATTCGGAAAACCTGCCATCTTGGGAATTTCCTGGCAGTCCAGCAGTTAAGACTCCAAGCTGTAACTGCTAAGGGCGCAAGTTCAATCCCTGGTCAGAGAACTAAGATCTCACAAGCTGCTCTAGGGGGCAAAAACAAACAAAAACAAACCACTACCATCAATCAAATGACAAATAACAAACTGGGACAATATTCACAACCTTGTGACAGACTACAGGTTAATTTCCTGCTAGTCATCATTAACAACAACACCAACCCAGTATAAAAAAAGGCAAAGAACATAAAGAAACAGCTCTCGGGGGGAAAAAAGTCCTTTAAATATATTAGCTCAAAGCATATGAAATTGACAATCCTGCCTGCTTTTGAGCTATAAAAATGGCAAGTTTATGTGATTAAATCCATAAAAAATACTAAACCACAAGAAGAATATCAATGCCAATTAAAATCCTATTAAGATACCATTTTTCACCTACAGTTTCTTTAAAACTGATAACATCCTGCCAACCAGAGTGGATGTAACAGAAACCAACATACAGTTGGCAGAAAAGTGTAAACTGGAAAGATTGCTCTGAAGGGTAATTTTGCAGCATCTATTAAAATTATAAGTGTATGTGTCCTCAAAAGTAATTCTACTTCCAGGAATTCAATCTACAAATATGCTTTCAAAGGTTGTTCAGTGACACATTATTTAAACAGCAGAAGGCTGGAAACAATCACATCTGAATGTACACAGGAGAAGTCTACTTAAAAACGGGTATTTGGCGTACAATGAACTCTGCAGTTTTGGTGTTTTGGTTTTTTTCAAGGTTAAGGAGTCGGACAATATGATTCCAAGAAAACGGCTCCTGACGGGGAAATAGAAAAACATCTTTTTTTAATGTGTTTATTTTTGTTCACGCTGGATCTTTGTTTCTCGGCAGGCTTTTCTCTAGTTGCCTTGAGCGGGGACTACTCCAGGTGCGGTGCTGGGCTTCTCACTGCAGTAGCTTCTCTTGTATAGGCTCTAGGGCACACGGGCGTCAGTAATTATGGCACGTGGGCTCAGTAGTTGCCGCTCCTGGGCTCCAGAGCACAGGCTCAATAGTTGTGGCTCATGGGCTTAGTCGCACTGTAGCACTTGGGGTCTTCCTGGATTAGAGATGGAACCTGAGTCTCCTGCATTGACAGGAGGATTCTTTACCACTGAGCTACCAGGAAACCCCTAAAAACATCTTTTTGATGAATGGTTAAGCAATAGGAAAAGTAAGAAAAAAAGCTTATTTTTAAACTTTTTGGTTATAAAAAGTTTCAAACCTACAGAAAGATAGACAGGATAGCACAAAGAATATCCAGACACCCACAGTCTAGGTACAACAATTGTTGGTATTTTGCCACATTAAAACATTTACGCAGTAAAATAATATAAATATGTAATAAAGTATAATAAATAAAGTGTAATAAAGTCATGTCTGACTCTTTGTGACCCCATGGACTGTGGCCCGCCAGGTGTCTCTGTCCATGCAATTTTCCAGGCAACAATACTGGAGTGGGTTGCCATTCCCTTCTCCAAGGGATCTTCCCGACCCAGGGATCAAATCTAGATTTCTAACACTGCAGGCAGATTCTTTATCGTCTGAGCCACCTGATGGGACTATATGCCTTCACCTCAGTTTTTTTAACATTTAATTTTAAGCCTGCTTTTTCACTCTCCTCCTTCACCCTCATCAGGAGGCTCTTTAGTTCCTCTTCACCTTCTGCCATTAGAGTGGTATCATCCACGCATCTGAGGCTGTTGATATTTCTCCTGGAAATCTTGATTCTAGCTTGTAACTCATCTGGCTCACCTTTTAACATGAGAGCTCTATGTATAAGTTAAATAAACAGGGTGACAATAAACAGCCTTGTCATACTCCTTTCTCAATCCTAAACCATCAGAAGTATGACAAGACTGTTTATTGTCACCCTGTTTATTTAACTTATATGCCGAGCACATCACACGAAAAGCCAAGCCGGATGAGTTATAAGTTAGAATCAAGATTGCCAGAGAAATATTAACAACCTCAGATGTGGATGTGTGGATGATAGCCCTCTAATGGCAGAAATTGAAGAGGAACTAAAGAGCCTCTTGGTGAGGGTGAAGGAGGAGAGTGAAAAGCCAGCTCAAAATTCAATATTAAAAAACTAAAATCATGGCATCTGGTCCCATCTCTTCATGACAAGTAGAAGAGGAAAAGGTGGAAGCAGTGACAGATTTCATTTTCTTGGGCTCTGACATCAGTGTGGATGGTGATTGTAGCCATGAAATTAGAAGACAATTGCTTCTTGGCAGGAAAGCTATGACTAACCTAGACAGTGTGTTAAAAAGCAACGATGTCACTTTGCTGACAAAGGTCTGTATAGTCAAGGCTATGGTCTTTCCAGTAGTCATGTATGAATGTGAGAGCCGGACAATAAAGAAGGCAGAGTGCTGAAGAATTGATGCTTTTGAACTGTTATGCTGGAGAAGACTCTTGAGAGTCCCTTGGAAAGACACTTGATCAAACCAGTCAGTGTTAAAGAAAATCAACCCTGAATGCTCTCTGGAAGGACTGATGCTGAAGCTGAAGCTCCA
>SJYV01022252.1:0-31650 GCA_006410875.1 Neotragus pygmaeus | reverse complement strand
CGCCCCAGTCCTCGGCAGTCACCAATCTTTCTGTCTGTGATTCTCCCGCCCCAGTCCTCAGCAATCACCAACCTTTCTCTCTGTGATTCTCACCACTCTAAGTAGCTCATATAAATGGAAACATACAGTGTCTGTCTTTCTGTGACTGGTTTATTTCACGTAACATAATGTCCTCAAGGTTCATCCATGTTGTTGCATATTCCATCAACTTTAAAAAAATTTTTAACTTTTTCTTTTGTATTGAGGTATAGCCAGTTAACTACGTTGTGATAG
Source organism: Neotragus pygmaeus (assembly GCA_006410875.1). Taxonomy (NCBI): domain Eukaryota; kingdom Metazoa; phylum Chordata; class Mammalia; order Artiodactyla; family Bovidae; genus Neotragus; species Neotragus pygmaeus. Next base: position 31,377 of record SJYV01022252.1, on the reverse strand, counting down.
TTCCAGGTGGGCAGCCGAGGGATTCAGCCATACATATACGTGTATCCTTTGTCCTCCAAACTCCATCCCACCCAGGCTGCCACATGACACTGGTCAGAGTTCCATGTGCCATGCAGTAGGACCTTGTTGGCTACCTATTTTAAATATAGCAATGTGTACGTGTACGTGCCAAATGCCATATCTCTTCCCCTCATCCTTCCCCCTGGCAACCGTTAAGTTCTTTATCTAGGTCGGTGAGTCTCTTCCTGTTTTGTAAGTAAGTTCATTTGTATCATTTCTTTTTAGATTCCACAGGTAAGGAATATAATATAATATTTCTTCTCAGTCTGACTTACTTCACGTAATATTACACTCTCTAGGTCCATTCATATTGTCCAGCAACTTTTATATCATAAAATTTCACAATAACCACAGAATTTGACCCTAATCGTAATACGTTAGGGCTTGTATAAACTAAAGAGCCTGCTTCATAGGGATGAGGTTATTATTTTTGTAAATTTCTCAAGCTTACACTGTTAAATGATGAGAGAAAATATACTCACTTAGACAAGGAAAAGGCATCATCAACCAGCTGAAGTCTATGAATAACAGGAATAGCCTGCAGATGAGATCCAAAAACGCTCAGGAAAAGATGAGAACACTTTTAGTAGAAAAGTAACTTTCAAAATAATAACAACATTTCAAGATCATTGCTGCTTACAAAGCACTTTCATGTGCATTATCTCATGTACAGAGAAACGATCATTTCTAAGGATAATTTCCATAATTTATTTATTATACATCTGCTTTTGATAAGCGACCCCTTTGGACATCAATCATATGGCTTCAATATGGTGAGAATTCTGCCAAAATACTCTGTGAAAAACAGCATGTTAAAAAATAAAACAGGAAGCCAAGTTTAAAGGGCCTCTCCGAAACAAAAAGTATACATTAATTGTATCACAACGTCCAAATTGTTGTCAGGGGACTTTTTGGCATAGAAAGCCTTAAATAAATATTACTTAGCACTATTTTGGCACTGCTGAGGTGCTCTTTTCAGTGGTATCTCTCTTCTCAAGAGTTTAGTAATTCAACACAGTACCACCAACAGAGCCTCTCAGTCCTGAAAAGGGGTCAATTGCCAGCCTAGCTTCTCAGACCCCTGTTTGAGCTCCCCAGCACTGCCAGGCCACAGGACTGTCTCAGCTTCTGTCCAAAGGGTCCCCAAGTTTCCTACAGCATTCCTTCAACAGCAGCACCCCACCCTCAACCCCTGCCAAGCATATTCATGTATGTGGTCCCAGAAGATTTATCTTCACATCCCTCTGAGCATCTGAACAAGCCAAGCTTTAATTCTTTCCTTGGCAGTAGTCACATATCTTTTCTGGCGGTAATAATAATGCTTACATTTTCTAGATTAACATTAATAGTAGAAATGTTTTGTTTGCTCAGCAATTATGTTGTAGGGATAACTGACTTCAGTTTTTCAATAAGTAAAATCTACAAGGGCTTCAAGAAATCATTGCCAAAATGGCATGACCTAGTGTTTCCACAGCTAAGACTGCCCTTAGAAATTTTAAAAAAAATTAGCTACTCTGAAAAAGATTTTTAAATAAAGTGTTACTATAGCTGGTTTTTGTACCTTTATTCAAAAGCCCAATGATAAATCTTTTAAAATTACTGATCATGTTCTGAATGCCTGAATTGGGTTAGGCTGCTGTTAAACATCATACATACATCATGTTATTTAATCTTCACAACAAGCTTTTAACACTAGTCCATTATACCCATTATTATACAGACAGGGAATCCAAGGCATGGCTGGCTAAATAAGAGGCCCAAGGTCACACATCTGGTAAATGATGATCAAAAATACGAACACAAGTTGATCTGACCCAGAAGCCAAGCTCGGCCAGCTCTGTGTACCGCCTCAATGCCAGACTCACTGGGCGACTCACAGAAGTTCTGACGACAGAGACACCTAAGATATCTTTTAGTTCAACACACTAGTTTTACAAATGGAGTCTAAATGAGCTGCCCCAGATTTCACAGCAGAGCCAACTCTACAGACTTCTAAGCCAGCATCCATCTCCACTAATGGAGATTTGGTTTAATTCGACCAAGTCAAGTCTGACTGATAAGAGCTAGCCAATATTTTAATTTTTAGATATTGTATAATAATTTAGTTATTTGATAATTTAAAGTGATATTGAATTATTATTGATATCTTATGAATTAAATTATCTCCTTGGCCAGAAGATGAAAATACAATTTTTAGAAAATTAACGTTTTCTAGCATTTATGTACCGGCACCTGTTATGGGCTTAGAAAGTTTTTAGTTTTGGCCACACCAGGTGACATGAGAGAATCTTAGTCCCTGACCAGGGATTGAACCTGTGTCCCCTGCCTTGGGAGTAGAGTGTCTTAACCACTGGACTACTGGGAAAGTCCCTAGACAATTTGTTTACTTACATTATCTCTAATTCTCATAAGGAATAAGAAAGATATGATATTATTCCCATTTTAAAGTGAAGAAATTGAAGCAGAACATTAAAGTAACTTGCCTAAGATCACAAAATTAACAGTTAATTGGAAATTATTTTGATTTTCACTTAGAAAGGCAAAATTATTGTGGAAAAGTGAGAGAAATGTTCAAAAACACAATACATTCAACCAAAACCTCTTTTTTCTAAGAAAAAATTCCAGCATGCCTTGGTACGAGGGGTGGCCAAGGGGTCAGGTTCCCAAGTCAGGTTAATAAAAGCTCAGCCTATAAAGTCTAGAGAGTAAAGTATTAATGATAGTCAATAAAAGGTATAAAAATAAAACTTACCTTAGGATCTTTTTCAAGCTGTTGATTTAATTTCTTCCAACCTAATTCATCATAGTTAACTCTATAGTATCCAGTCATATTCAAATTTAATATCACCCAGTCATGACCAGAATCTGAAATTTGCATTTCAGGAAATACTTCTACAAAGAAATATGTGAACAGTTTGAACTGGTACATTTTTAAAATATTTCACTACATGTTTTACTTTGCCCTCTTAATTCTAAACAGCAATCCAGTAAAACAAAAAGTAAAGATATTACAAAATATGTATTGATCTTACCATATATTTTTTCACATACAATGACTTTTGATTAGAAATGTTTCTTTAAAGCTCTATGTTCAACAAGAATGATATAATATTTTAGTTTTAAATAAGCTATTCAAAAGCTAGACATTTTAATATTTTATTCTCTGCTTTTATATATATGTGTGTGTGGGGTGTATATATATATATATATATATATATACACACACAGATNATTAGAAATGTTTCTTTAAAGCTCTATGTTCAACAAGAATGATATAATATTTTAGTTTTAAATAAGCTATTCAAAAGCTAGACATTTTAATATTTTATTCTCTGCTTTTATATATATGTGTGTGTGGGGTGTATATATATATATATATACACACACAGATATTTGCATATATATGTGAATATATTTTTAAAAATTTGTTACTTACTGCTGCTTTTATCTAGCCAGACTAAAGACTGTGGAGTTCCATTTTTTATCCAAAGAATAGGTATAATCCATGTGTCACTTTTTGGAAAAAAAAGTGAAAACTTCAGTTATTGTTCACACATAAGAATAAAAGCTTTGAGCCAATATTAAATAAGATGATAAAATAAAAGAACTCAAATTCTTCGGTCATTCCTTGTGGATATACAGGACTTTGCTCTTAGAATTATTCACTGTTGTTTCACAAGCCAGCTTTGGCTAGTTATTTATTCTCTTGTGCCTCACAGATTTGCTTCTTCTTGCAACACAGGGTAGCTTCTAAGGTTCTCCTGTATCTGAAACTTTCAAGGCCTGTTTATATTCAATTATAGCCATCTGGCCTTACTCAGGGGTCATTCAAATGCTGCAGACATACCCAAGCTATCTGTGCCAAGAAAACTGAATAATCATTTAAGAAGAAAAAGCATGACAAACATTTCAAAATGCTTTTCCACCTCAAGTTTTCTCCCAGTTTGAAAAGTGTTCAACAGCAATCAGCCAGATTATTCATATTCACTGAATGCTGGAACTCTTCCCGTGTTGGTGGATGTGACCTGGATGAAGTCACTGACCACAAGGGGGACATTAGTCATCTGAAGACACACAGTACTCGGAATTTAGACAGTATTTCCAATCTTGCTCAAGTGCTCGCACGTCTGGCTTCTCAGACTTTGAATTGAGAGTCTTTGTTCATATGATAGCTAAGGCCACCTCTTTCAAAAGTCATGAAATATCACAGGGAGAAGGGATCTGCAGGTCTTTTTCCTCCCCTGGAGTTTTAAAGAAAGAGTGGGACAACCTGAAACTTCTGGTGATGGTACATGAAAATAAATTACTCATTTGTGCTTATACTTAATACAGTGTGATCTGAGAATCAAACCCTTCAACAAAAACAGTTGAAAACTATCTAACAAGTTAAGGATGAAAAGGAAACGGAAGGAGAAAGTGATGAATGCTAAGCCACGGTATGTATACTTACTATCTCATTTCACTTCTATAACAATCCCCTGGGGTTTGTATTATTACATTTGCTTTATAGACAAGGAAACTGAAACTCAGAGATTTTAAATAAGATTAAGGTTTGAATTTGGGATCTATAACTCTAATATTTTATGTATGGTTACAAAAGCACACATTCATGTGTGGGCATACATGCACAGAATTATTCCTCAAGGATATGGTCACCATTCAGCTCCATTTCTAGAGAAGGGAAGACGACCTGGCAACCAGATCCCCTTTTTTCTTAATTAACATAAGACCGTTCAGATTCTATTTTACTGGCTTTCACACAGAATTCTGAGTAATTCATTACCTCTGTCTAAAGGACAAAAAAGAATGCCTAGCACTCAAAGCTCTGGTTGTGGGTGTGGCCCTAAATCCCAGGGGAAGAACACTGCAAGAATCCCTAAGGCAGGTCTCTGGCCTCGCTCAGGACCTCCCGTCCTAGCACACAGTGACATCCAGCACGGAGCACTGCGTCACCATCCCCAAGTCATCTCATGGAGGGGTGTGTATCCCGTGGGAGTTACGCTTCCTCATCCATAGGCTGGTTTCCTTTTGATCAGAGCTCAACCCTAAGGAAGGTGAAGACAGGAGCAAATCTACCTACTTGTGGGTTAGAAGAGTCTGATTTTTAACCTTTCCAAGATAAAATGGCTCCTGTTTCATGACGCCCGTGGATACATTTAAGGTGATAACTGGAAAACCACTCTGGTGTGTCCAGCTGTCCATGATGCTTTTTACTGTTGCTGGCAAAAGAATTTTACTCTGGTCATCTATGGCCTGTTTTTTAAAAAAATCATCACAAAAGCGGTTATTTACCATCCAAATCTTTTGAGGTAGCCAACTCCTAAAAGAAACTATCAATACATAGCAATTGTATTTCTCATTTATAGAGTAAAACCCAGTGGGGAATTTCTGGACCAAATTTAATTCTGTTCATCTCTGTATATATGAGTGGTTCCTTAGTTCATCCTTTCACTCCTCCATTCAATCACTGAACACAATTTTTATGGATCTAATATATGCAGGCTCTATTCTGGGCACTGGAAACAGTGTGTGTGTGTTAGTAGTCGCTCAGTTGTGTTCAAAGTGCCGTGGACTGTAGCCCACCAGGCTCCTCCATCCATGGGATCTTCCAGGTAAGAATAGGGATTTCCATTCCCTTCTCCAGGGGAACTTCCCAACCCAGAAACTGAACCCAGGTCTCCTGCACTGCAAGCGGATTTTTTACCGTCTGAGCCACCAGGGAAGCCTGGAAATACAGCGGTGAAGACTAAAAAAGTAACCTCTGACTTAAAGGAGTGTCACAGACAAGGGAAGGGGGTTTTCCTGTGGCATCAGCAGACACACGTGGCCTCACGATCTTACAGCACCACACAGCAAACACACAGCAGAGAGTGAGAATTACCATTTGAAAATGTCTCCATAGATCATCTTGCTCAGCATTTGAGTAAGAAAAAGTCTCCAAATATGACTGTTAGAATAGAAAAGGTAAGGTTAGGATGAATAACCTGCCAAAGCAATTCATGTTTACTGTCTTTAGGTAACAACAATTTTGTAAACTCACCTTAAGTGCCCTGATAAATATTTTCTCATTCAAGAAACTAGAAAGCATCCGGGCCAGAGACGCTCCCTAAGACACAAGAAGTTGTCCATTATTTNTTCAGGATGGAGAAAACTAGGAAGCATTCTTTGTTTTGAATATACTAGTCCCAAGATAGTTCAGATACATATCTAAAGAAAATTTTCAATGACCCCAGATTCTGGCATCCTTCCATACACAGAAAATCACTAAAAGTATTTACTTGGGACATTCCTCGTGACTAGCAGTCGACTTTTTATACCTGATCGGATGTTTTTCCCAGGAACAACACAAAACCAAACCTTCCGCTATATCCTGGCTCCTCCCTTATCTGTTTGCAACAGTTTCTCGGAATACTCTGAGAGGCTGTCTCCTGGGCTAGAGTCCTCAGTCAGCCTCCTGAATAACACAGCTTTTATGGTGTGTGCTTCTCTTTCAGAGACAAAAGAACAAATTTCCACCAGGCAGAAGAGTTCACCTTAAAAGTATCTAGATGTCTGTCTATATTAAAAAAGGTAGATGGCATTGAGCACCTGTTATAGATTAACATTTACTAGATAAGAACTGATTTAACCATGTTTTCTGAAATCCATCTAAGGTCTTTGTACCAAAATTATTTGGTAGCACATTAGTCTAGAACCCAAAGAACCCATTTTATGTAGCTTTCTGCAAGAGTGCAGCACAAATATAAACATGAAACTGTTTTACCTTGCTGTAAGTAAATAAGTCAAAGAGCTCATTTATTTCATTGGTTTCTGTGAAACTTTCCACCTTCATGGAGACAGCTCTAGACACCAGGGCGTGATCTTCTCTGAGCACACTGTGTAAAATGTTAGAAAAGAAGATCTCATTCTAAAAGGAAAACATTGAGACACATTAACTTCTGAGGCATCACAGAAACAGGAAGTTCAATGTTCCTAAAATATTTTCAGAAACTATCATTGAAGAGGGGAAGAAGTCAATAATTGAGTAGTAGCCCTTAAATGGCAACCCACTCCAGTACTCTTGCCTGGAAATCCCACGGACGGAGAAGCCTGGTAGGCTACAGTCCATGGGGTTGCAAAGAGTCGGACACGACTGAGTGACTTCACTTTCACTTTGGGCTACAAATGTGCCAAATAAGTCAGGAGTCCTTGAATAACAAAACTCTGTCATACTTTCCTTCCCATTTGTTTTCCTTTTNCTACAGTCCATGGGGTTGCAAAGAGTCGGACACGACTGAGTGACTTCACTTTCACTTTGGGCTACAAATGTGCCAAATAAGTCAGGAGTCCTTGAATAACAAAACTCTGTCATACTTTCCTTCCCATTTGTTTTCCTTTTCTATTTCAATAAAAAAAATCAATTACAAAAGTTAATGTGATTTCCAAGGCAGCCATCTATTGGATTGGCCAAGAAGTTTGTTTGACTTTTCCATAAGATGGAACTAACTTCTTGGCCAACCCAACACATTCCTTATGTAAGGAGGTCCCTGACCATCCAGACAGGTCCTCCAGGGAACAGCATCTCTAGGTGGTTTTAATCCTCTAGAGTTTTATTGGTAATTTTATTAGTAATCCCTTAAAATGTATCAGTCTCTTATATGGACATTTATAAACCAAAAGCAATGCTAAATTTACAAATTCACAGTGATGATGATATAGTAATATTATTTATTAAAAATAAATCAAAATATACAAACTGGATACTGTAATTTACAGCTCATGCATTAGGAATTTTTTTTTACTGTAAAAGTGTTAAAGTCACTCTGTAATGTCTGACTCTTTGCAACCCCATGGAACTTCAGCCTGCCAGGCTCCTCTGTCCATGGAATTCTCCAGGCAAGAATACTGGAGTGAGTAGCCATCCCCTTCTCCAGGGGATCTTTGCTATCCAGGGATCAAACCTCAGTTTCCTGCACTATAGGCAGATTCTTTACCCTCTGAGCCACCAGAGAAACTGGCAGTTATTTATATTTTAATAAGGTCTAGAACTCTCCAAAAGATTCGATCTCTCTTAGACACATGACAAGGGCCATTTCTCTCTGAAGGAAAGCTAGAAGGAAAACCAAAGAGTTAAGAGGTGCGTGCAAAGACAGAGCCAAAGAGAGGGCCATGGAGACGCCGCAGGGGCAGCAGAGGCATACCCTGGCGAGGGGGACGTCTCAGCTCCCAGGGCACTCTCTCTGTGGTCCCAGGTTGACTCCCTCACCCCTCAACAGTGTCAGATAAGCTTTCAAACTCTGCCCCACTGCCATCTGCCAATGTTTCAACCAACCCTCTCTAGTTAGCATATTATGTTTAGATTTATGAATACTTTGGTTACGTTATCATCAAACTGAGCTTTTCTCAAAATGAGAAAGCCTGTCATTTAGAGAAATGCAGGTCAAACTTTACTGTCCATAAGGATCCCCTGGGGATCTTGTCAAATTGTATTCTAATTCAGTTGGTCTGTGCTGGGGTTGGGCCTTTTTTTGGGGGGGGCAACACCTTGCGACATGCAGGATCTTAAAAGGTGGACACTTAACCACTGGACCACCAGGGAAGTCTGGGGTCTGTATTTCTACGCAATGAACAGGTGATGCTGATGTTGGTATATAGCTCAAGAACCACACTTTGAGTAGCAAAGATTTAGAGGGGACATCTGCATAAAGTCCCACCTTACTCGTTAAGTATAGGTTTTATTAATTTAACACCTAAGAGCTCTTGAGAGTGTGCACTGTCAACCCCTGTGTTCATATAAACACAATGAAGAAAATAGCAAAAATAAAAAACACCCGTAAGTACACACCCTGCAGTAACTCCCATTAGAATGCTGTTAATCCAGCTCTTTCTAATCTTTTCCCCCATTTATTCATTCTTACAGTTGTAAAATCTTTTCGTCTTGTTCATTTACTTATTATCACATTCATTTAGAAATCTTACTATCTTATCTTCATAACTATTCCTAATAATGGCTGCTGTATTATAAATGAAACAAATACAAATTGGAAAGAAATAACCCCAAACTTAATTATGATTCTCACAGGGAAGATATAACTTTTGCAAAAGCAAAACACTAAAATAAATGCACAGCTGCATAGTATCCCTTCAGGTTGATGGACTGTAATTGACTTAGTCATTTTCCTATTGGGTAGGCGTTTAAGTTGTTTCCAGTTGGGTTTTTTTTTTGTTGTTGTTGTTCTGTTATAGACAATGTATTAATGAATATCTTTGTACACATAACCTTTTCCATATTTTTCTTTCAGAATTGATTGTCTGTCTCTCTTGCACCTGCCTAGCATAAGGTCTATATAATCTTCTTGGTTTCTTCCCAATCACACAAGATAACTGTGATGAATGAGATGAACACCTCTTACTCAACATTCCTCGGTTTTTCTACTCTGGGCCTTCCATAAGGTGATGCTCGTCCCAGTCTGTTCTGGTCTTGTGGAAGGGAAACTCTACGTAAAAAGCAATATCAGCTTTTTAAAAATCATTATCTAGCTACTGCATATAATGACTGGATAAAGCGAATCTGTACACTCTCCGTTTCTTTCTTCATGTAAGCTGTGAGATCCCAGAGAACAAAACTATTTCTATCAAATCTATGATTATCCTAAGAAATGTAACAGTATTTATTATTAAATTTGTATGGAATATCACTGAAGTTGAAAGCACAGGGTCTGGAATCGAGCTACCTGGGTCTGAATCCTACTGCAGCCTCCTAGGGATTTTTTGACTCACAAAAGGCAACTAATATCATCACTCCTGGAAATTCAGTTTCATCTCTGAAAATGGGGTGAACACTGTCCTCACTGGATTATTATCAGGTCTAAATTAATTTACATAGAATTTTTAGCACTGTGACTGGCAAATAGAATATGCTCAATAAGGGTTAACCACTACTCTAATTATATCATCATCATTAGTTCTTCAGAAGTGTGAATCAGATATTGTATATAATACACTCGAAGCACATAATGAATGCTTAGTAAATGATGGCTGTCACAATGCTGCTACTGCTGCTGCTAAGTCGCTTCAGTCGTGTCCGACTCTGTGCGAGATGGCAGCCCACCAGGCTCCCCCATCCCTGGGATTCTCCAGGCAAGAACACTGGAGTGGGTTGCCATTTCCTTCTCTAATGCATGAATATGAAAAGTGAAAGTGAAGTCGCTCAGTCATGTCCAACTCTTAGTGACCCCATGGACTGCAGTCTACCAGGCTCCTCCATCCATGGGATTTCCAGGCAAGAGTAGTGGAGTGGTCACAACAGTGCCCTCTAACTACTCAATCTATTGAATGACTGCATGAAACTTTATCTTACAGATGAAGAATGAATGCTCATATGTGTTCGACTACTTGCCTCAGCTTATAGTGATCATAAAAACATAGAGAGACCTGACTGGTTGCAAGGCCCCTACGTGCCCTTTCCCTTCATGAGATCTGCTGCTTCCTTAGACCAGTCAGAAGAGGGATGCAGAAAAGTCAGTGAGTAGCAATGTTAAAGCTGGAGCTTCAAGGGTCAAGAAACCAACTGGAATGTTCTGAATCATTGACCATGACCCATTCATCTTGTATGTTAATAACTTTCAGCTGAAATTAGATCAGAATTAGAAAAAATGGAAATCTGTTTCTGCATACGTTTCTGTGATGCTCTTTACTTAATTTCAGTCTAACAACTGATTCAAAGGAAGCTAAAGTTCTGATTTCTTAAAGCCCATTGAAAGAAAGCCTTAAGCTTCTCAAAAACAAAGCTCATGGCAATTTTTTCAAGCTCCAAGATCTGATACTCTTCTGGCAAGGGTTATGGTTCACTCAGCTCTACAAGTGATTGAGAAATGTACACTCAGAAAACAGTGATTAAGAACCAATGATAAAAAAAATAAAACTAAATGGTATGAGACAATAATCTTACCATCTTAGCTTCAAAAATATTGGTAGCATGTTTTCATCGATGTTTCCTAGAAATGATAATATCTTAGCCATTTTTGTTGCATTAAANTGATACTCTTCTGGCAAGGGTTATGGTTCACTCAGCTCTACAAGTGATTGAGAAATGTACACTCAGAAAACAGTGATTAAGAACCAATGATAAAAAAAATAAAACTAAATGGTATGAGACAATAATCTTACCATCTTAGCTTCAAAAATATTGGTAGCATGTTTTCATCGATGTTTCCTAGAAATGATAATATCTTAGCCATTTTTGTTGCATTAAAAGTTGACTCACTGGAAAAGACTTTGATGCTGGGAGGGATTGGGGGCAGGAGGAAAAGGGGATGACAGAGGATGAGGTGGCTGGATGGCATCACTGACTCGATGGACGTGAATCTGAGTGAACTCTGGGAGTTGGTGATGGACAGGGAGAGGCCTGGCGTGCTGCGATTCATGGGATTGCAGAGTCAGACACAACTGAGCGGCTGAACTGAACTGAACTGAACTGATTGATATTTATAGTATAGTCTATAAAGGACATACAGGTGAATCTAACTGCTTTAAGGACTGGAATGTCATTCCATATTGACTCTCAGCACAGGGGTAATTTGGTGTACAACCAAATGCTTTCACAAATAGTTACAGATAACACTAACCATGTGTGGATGCTACTTTATAAAAGAGAGACATGAACAATTTTGTAGGTGTAGCATATATGGAAGGACTAAGACTTACTATATACATATATAGTTCACATATATGAAAAGAGTCGTAAGGAACACGCTCATACACACCATAAGCCCCTTGAGAACAAGCACACTACCAGGTGTTTTCTCCATAGGGTTAAAGGAACGGACTTTGCAGCTAGAGAAACCTGGAACTGAATCTCATCTCTGACCTTTAACAACTGTGAGATCTTGAGCAACTTACCTAATACTTATACCCTCAGCTTCCTCAATAGAAGATAGAAAAAATAATAACTATACTCATAGGATTATTTTGAAGATTGATTAAGATGATATATAAGACTCACACTACCAGGCAGTTAAGTCCCAAGTGCTCAGTGAATGGTACTAAATAATATTTTTGATTATCTATTAATATTTATTATCATCATTATCCTCATCTTCAGCCTAGACCCAGATCACTGGAATGTAATCACAGTTTCGCCTCAACCAGGCAAATGATCTTGGGCAAGTCAATTAACCTTTCAGTACTTCATTCTGCAGATCTATATAATGATGTCTAGCCCAGGGGAGAAAGAGAAGAGGCACTGTAGCATGGCTGGACTGTGTGATGATGGGCATCTTATAGGATGTTCACAAAGGGCAGGAGGAAAATTCTTAAAGAGATGGAATACCAGACCACCTGACCTGCCTCTTGAGAAACCTGTTTGCAGGTCAGGAAGCGACAGTTAGCACTAAACACAGAACAACAGACTGGTTCCAAATAGGAAAAGGAGTACATCAAGGCTGTACATTATCACCCTGCTTATTTAACTTCTATGCAGAATACATCATGAGAAATGCTGGGCTGGAAGAAGCACAAGCTGGAATCAAGATAGCTGAGAGAAATATCAGTAACCTCAGATATGCAGATGACACCACCCTTATGGCAGAAACTGAAGAACTAAAGAGCCTTTTGATGAAAGTGAAAGAGGAGAGTGAAAAAGTTGGCTTAAAGCTCAACATTCAGAAAAGTAAGATCATGGCATCTGGTCCCATCACTTCATGGGAAATAGATGGGGAAACAGTGTCAGACTTTATTTTTCTGGGCTCCAAAATCACTGCAGATGGTGACTGCAGCNAGCCTTTTGATGAAAGTGAAAGAGGAGAGTGAAAAAGTTGGCTTAAAGCTCAACATTCAGAAAAGTAAGATCATGGCATCTGGTCCCATCACTTCATGGGAAATAGATGGGGAAACAGTGTCAGACTTTATTTTTCTGGGCTCCAAAATCACTGCAGATGGTGACTGCAGCCATGAAATTAAAAGACGCTTACTCCTTGGAAGAAAAGTTATGACCAACCTGAATAGCATATTCAAAAGCAGAGACATCACTTTGTCAACCAAGGTCTGTCTGGACAAGGCTATGGTTTTTCCAGTGATCATGTATGGATGTGAGAATTGGACTATAAAGAAATCTGAGTGCTGAAGAATTGATGCTTTTGAACTGTGGTGTTGGAGGAGACTCTTGAGAGTCCCTTGGACTGCAAGAAGATCCAACCAGTCCATCCTAAAGCAGAGCAGTCCTGGGTGTTCATTGGAAGGACTGATGTTGAAGCTGAAACTCCAGTACTTTGGCCACCTGATGCGAACAGCTGACTCATTTGGAAAGACCCTGATGCTGGGAGAGATTGGGGGCAGGAGGAGAAGGGGACGACAGAAGAAGAAATGGTTGGATGGCATCACCAACTCAATGGACATGGGTTTTAGTGGACTCTGGTGATGGATAGGATCACAAAGAGTCGGACACAACTGAGCGACTGAACTGAACTTGGAAAGTGGCATGGAACTGGTGCAGTAAAAGACCGCTACATCAGTGCTCCTCAGAAGCTACGATTTCACAAACAGGTAAAAAAGTTTTTTTTTTTAAGTTTCTGTGTGGCCAAGAGAGGTCTGTCAATTTTTTATTCTGCCAACTTTTTAATAAATAAAAGATAAATATCATCTCTTTACTATCTTCTTCCTTTCATAAAAGAGGAAAAAATTTACAACCAATATATTAACGGGCTTCCCTGATGGCTCAGACAGTAAAGAATCTGCCTGGAACAAGGGAGACCCTGGTTCAATGCCTGGGTTGGGAAGACCCCCTCGAGAAGGAAATGGCAACCCACTCCAGTATTCTTGACTGGAGAATTCCATGGTCAGAGGAGCCTGGCAGGCTACATAGTCCATCGGGTCGCAAAGAGTTGGACACGAATGAGGGACTTTCACTTTCATAATAATAGAAAGAACAATCTTAGATCCTCCTTCAAAGTGAATAAATTTAGCCTGTGAATATCTGACCAGTGGAAATCGGCATGTCAAGTGTCAGTACGCTCTGATGAGCAAGGGTATAGAGAGGAGAAAAGAGGCTAGAAGTAGAGCCTTGGAGACACTTGGGAGGGGAGAGGAGAAAACGGCCTGCAAAAAGCAGCAGAAAGAGCAGCTCTGAGCATCCGAGAGATGGCAGGAGGCAGGAACAGAGAGGAAGGAAGAAACCCTGACTTGCTGTGAAGAAATGAGGTCTGTGTCAAAAGATCATATTAAATCTAAACATTTAAACACTTAAATCAATTTAGCTTTATCATGCCATTCTGAAAGCATTACCTAACTACTCTCTAAATAAAATATTGGAAATATAACTTTCAATTCAGATTTGCATACACATAAATTAATTTTCCATGTTACTATTTACTCAACATAACATAGCAAAAGATTATCAGCTATAATATTTACAATGTCAGCTATGAGTATCATATGCAATATCAGCTACATTATGGGTAATATAGCATATTACTTATTATTAAAGTTGTAGATTACTGATTGCAAGTGCTTTAAAATTCAGTCTAGGTAGAAATAAATGAAAATAACCTAAAATCTAACAGTAGGGAAAATATTATATATATATATAGAGAGAGAGAGAGAAAGAGAGGTACATATACACACATCTTATAAAGTTATATGATAAAATACTAGGCAACCCTTAAAAATCTTATTTTCAAGGATGATCTAATGACCTGTGGAAAAGCTCTTGATATAGTATAAAGTAGAAAAGGCATTACACATTTCTGTGTAATTTTCACTTCTAGGAATATTTACAATAATAAAAGCCTGACAAAAGAAAACAAATCGAAAAGACAACATTGATCATCTCTGATATTACAGATAATTTATTATCTCTATATTTTTCTGTATTTTGCACACTTTCAACAATGAAAATTAACTACTATTATAATTAGAAGAAAAATTATAAATTAATTTAACAGACATACTTACCCTTGGGAATTTAGGATTGAAGTGGTTAATTATCCCAAATTCAAAATAAGATGCAAAACCTTCATTGAGCCAGATATTATTCCACCAATTCATGGTAACCAAGTTTCCAAACCACTTTTGGAGTTGGGGATAAAAAGAACAATCTTAATTTCAATTTAAGTAATATTTATTATAATTACATGTTAAATAAATGTAAGGTCAAAGACAAAATTAAATGTAATTTGCTATCAGTGATAAAACTCGAAAACAGGACTCCAAAGTCATGTTATTGTTTTATTAATAACATGAAGTCATTTATTTTTTTTCTGTAAAATTTCACGTCCAACAACTGGAAGCAATTTTTGCTTTAAAACTGTGATGCTCAGAAATAAAGTAAGCTAGAATAGCATTTCTTAAATTGTCCACTTTACTCCAAAGTTAAGTTAAAGGAGAAGGCCTCAATGTTCACTTAACACCTACTAATGACAGCATCTTATACTCTAAACAGACTACATCAGAATTTTGCTGTAAGCAGTTGATTATGTTTTAAGGACATAATTTGATCTACACCATGTAAGAATCACTCAAGTATTCGTTTCTGCAAAGTGGTCCAGTTATAATTATTTTCTATTTGAGCTTAACAGAAGGAAAGTGTCACATGAAGATGAATAGAATCAGGAAAGAAAAACACAATAATTTCCAAAACCAACAAATCCACACCCTGGTTTTAACCAAATTCTTATAATAGCTGTGATGTACTAACAGTTAGCACCCTATTTTCCAAAACAACGTGTCACTTAGGCTATAATAAAAAACGACACTTTGGGTGATGATCAAGACTTGGGAAAGTATGTGTTGACTGTGTAACAGGGTATAATTTAATCACAGTAAATCATTCCTCCCCAAAACTTCTTAGGGGTCCATATAACAAGAAGATAATTTCACAGTTTAGATCGTCACCTCAGTGATACTAGTAAATTGACTATAATCCTTTAACTTGTAACTTCTTGCAAAAAAAAAAAAAAAGTTTGTGACAATCTACTGATGAAATGGGATATCTTCTGATGGCTCTTCCGAATATCTCTGTTTTAAGATGGGATGAAAAGCAGATAATCATAGGTCTGCTTGGTTTACTTCTCCTGAAGAGAACTTTGTGGCACACAATTACTCTTTGAATATACGACCTGCAAATGTCCTGAGATTTCTCATCACTATGTTCTATCACCAAAAGTTCAGATCCACCCAGGATCTGATTACATAGATCCTTCCTTGTTTTCACTCACTGGACCACTTCTCAAGTGATTTTTTAAAAATTTGCTGTACAGTAGAGTTTGAGGAGTTTTTGCTGCTTTCAGTACAGAAGCTGGAGAATATTTTCGTGTGAAATAAGAAAGAACGTTTTACCACATGCCTGATGTCCGATTTCATGGGAGACAATAAAGGAGATCACGATCTTTTTTTCTGTTAGTTTATCATTTGGTTGCAGCAACAATAATGACTCGTCAAATATCAATAGTCCCCAGTTTTCCATCGCACGGTTGTCAAAAGTAGGCAAAGCAATTATATCTAAGTGGATTTAAATGGAGGGAAAAATAAATCATCTCTTTTCAAAGATTTGAGAGTTCCAGATACAACATCTCAAAATGAAATCATAAAAGTACTGAAAGAAAATGCAAGTGAATATCTATAACTTAAGGGGCAGGAGAAAGGCATTAAAGACATAGAGAAGACAGGGTCAGAAAACAAATTGTTTTGACTATATGAAAATTAAATACTTTTGATTAAGGACCTATATCCAAAATATACAAAGAACACTTGAAACTCAAAAATAAGAGAACAACTTTGCAGAATTAGCAAAAGATCTAAAGAGACACTTCACTAAAGAGACACACAAATGGCAAGGGAACAGATGAAGATATGCTCAGCACCATATGTCATTGCTGCTGCTGCTGCTGCTACATCGCTTCAGTCGCGTCCAACCCTGTGTGACCCCATAGACGGCAGCCCCCCAGGCTCCCCCATCCCTGGGATTTTCCAGGCAAGAACACTGGAGTGGGTTGCCATTTCCTTCTCCAATGCAGGAAAGTGAAAAGGGAAAGTAAAGTCGCTCAGTCGTGCCCGACTCTTAGCGACCCCATGGACTGCAGCCTACCAGGCTCCTCCGTCCATGGGATTTTCCAGGCAAGAGTACTGGAGTGGGGTGCCACTGCCTTCTCTGCCATACGTCATTAGGAAATTGCAAATTAAAACAATGAGATACCATGACACACCAGTTCAAAACAAAGCATCGATGTTGGAGAAGATGTGGAACAATAAAAACACTCATTCATTGCTGGTAAGAATGCAAAATGGCACAGCCGCTTCAGAAGACAATTCGGCAGTTTCTTATAAAGCTGAACATAGGTTGGCGGTACAGTCTAGCAGTTGAGCTCCTAAGGATTTAACCAGATGAGTTCACAACTGAAGTCAGCAACATACACGTGAATGCTTATAGTAGCTTTAGTAATAACTGCCAAAACTTAGAAGCAATCAAGATGTCTTTTAATAGGTGAATGGATAAATAAACTGTAGCACAGCCATACAACAGAGTACTATTTAGTGATAAAAAGAAATGAGCTATTAAGTTATGAAAAGACATGGATAAAACTTAAGTGAATGTTACTAAGTAAAAGAAAAGTGAAAGTCGCTCAGTGGTCTCCGACTCTTTGCGACCTCATAGTCCACAGGGATTCTCCAGGCAAGAACATTGGAGTGAGTTGCCATGCCCTCTTTCAGGCAATCTTCCCAACCCAGGGGTCAAATTCAGGTCTCCTGCATTGCAGACAGATTTTTTACCAGGTGAGACACCAGGGAAGCCCAAGAATACTGGAGCGGTAGCCTATCCCTTCTCCAGGAGATCTTCCCAACCCAGGAATCTAATCCAGGTCTCCTGCATTGCAGGTGAATTCTTTACCAGCTGAGCTGCCAGGGAATCCCACTAAATGAAAGAAGCCAATAAGAAAAAGTTACACATGGTATGATTCCATTAGTACCTAACATGGAAAAGGCAAAATTACACAGACAGTACAAAGATCAGCATCTGTCAGGGACTGCGGGAAAAGAGGGGATGAGCAGGGAGAGCACATGGGATTTTTAAGACCGTGAAACTATCGTCTGATACTGTGACGGTAGACATATGTCATTACTATGTACTCAGTCATTTCAGTCGGGTCCGACCCTTTGCGACCCACTGGACTGTAGCCCACCAGGCTCCTCTGTCCACGGATTCTTCAGGTAAGAACACTGGAGTGGGTTGCCGCCCTCCTCCAGGGGATCTTCCCAACCCAGGGATCAAACAAACCCGTGTCCCCTGCGTCTCCTGCACTGCAAGAGGAGTCTTTACTGCCGAGTCACCGGGGAAGCCCTCATCACTGTATGCATTTGTTGAAATTCACAGAGCTGTACAACACAAAGAGTGAACCCTAATGTAAGCTATGGACTTTAGTTATAAAAATGTATCAGTACTGATTCATCAACTGTAATTTTTAAAAAAATCCACACCAGTGTACGATGTTAACAAGAGGAGAAACTAGAGGTGAAAGCAAGGGGAGGGAGAGGAGACAGATGAGAACGCTTCACACTCTGGGCACACTTTTTTCGTAAACTGTCATAAAAAAATTAAGTCTATTTAAAATTGAATGTTTTAGTGCACCAAAAAACACCACAAACAAATTCGAAAGGCAAACACAGACTGGGGGTAAATATTTGCAGCCTATATAACAACTAGATAATATTTTTTCAATACTTAAAGAACTTTGATGAATCAAAAAGGAAAAATGTAAACAATTCAATAAAGAAATAATTCAAACACCCAAAAATCATATTTAAAATTTTCAGCTTCATTAGTATCAAAAACAAAAATTAAAACAATGATATAACTTTCAAATGTATGAAAGACATTTTCAAATATAACAATTAGTATTGGTTAGAATTCATAATTAGGTATAGGAAAACTGACACATAGCCTATTGGTGAGGGTGTGAACTGGTAGTTTTTCTGAAGCAGACCAGCAAAATGCTTCGTAACTTTTAAAAATGTTCCCTAGTCTTTCAAATTTTGCAATTTCTACTAAGGAAAATAGCATGGGTATTTGTAAACATTTCCTTATGTTTTCTTTCGTGTTTTTTTTTTTTCTCTTTCATGTTTTAAAAGCAGCCCCCTCCCCCTCAAGAAAGAAAAATCAGTCCAAGTTTTCAATCACTGAAGATTAAATAAATCAGTTTGTCAAATTGATATGTAGGCAGCCTATGAGTTAAAGTGACAATAAAAAAGAACAGTTACCTGGATCATATTGCTTTATATTGTTCATTTTTTTTAAACCAATGAATAGTATCAGTTTCATGCTGTCATTTTTGTTAAAAACAAAGAAGCAAATACGGAGAAAGATGGAAATTAAGACAAAGACAGACACCGGGAAACTAGACATCAAAATGTTACCCATGGTCATCTCTGCGGGGCAGCATTCCAAGAGATTTTGCTTCTCTTTTTTCTGCTTTCCTTATCTTTCCAAATTTTTTACAGTGTGATCATTTGCTACTTCCAAAACTAGAACGATACAAGTTTTAAAATTTTCCTTTGCTAGTGAAAGAAATATCATTGCGATAGTCCATGCTCCATTTGCCTCATGAATGCTTTAGCTGTGCTACACTCAGTAGTTTAGTTGACTTTACACTTGGTTGAAGCTGACAGTGTATAGTAAGAAATACATAGCCTCAACAGGTAATGCTCCATTATCTTTCAACATACTGAGCTGCCTCAGCCTGAGTTTCCCCTTCTACTGGATAGCTTTTCATTGTGGGAATGACCCATATCCATTCTATCAGTGACCACTTCCGTTGCTTTTAGTTTGGCACTAGTATGAAAAGTGTAGCTTCAAACATTCCTGCACATGTCTTCTAGCATGTATGTGCTCAAATTCCTCTTGAAGACATATCTAGGCATGGAATTTCTGGGTTTTAAGGTATTCTGATGCTCAACATTATAAGACAACAAACAGCTTTTTAAGTTGTAATAACTGATACTCCTTTCAACAGTGTCATTTTCTAACACTTGTATTTGTGAGAATGCCTACTCTTTGACAAGGCAAGGGCAACCCACCCCAGTACTCTTGCCTGGAAAATCCAATTGACAGAGGAGCCTGGTGGGCTGCAGTCCATGGGGTCGCTAAGAATCGGACATGACTGAGCGACTTCACTTTCACTTTTCCCTTTCATGCATTGGAGAAGGAAACAGCACCCTACTCCAGTGTTCTTGCCTGGAGAATCCCAGGGACGGCAGAGCCTGGTGGGCTGCCGTCTATGAGGTCACACAGAGTCGGACACGACTGAAGTGACTTAGCAGCAGCAGCAGCTACCCTTTGACAACTGAGTAGGTTGTCACTGTGACCTTGCGTACTCATTTCTCAGACTGCATAATAAGCTTAAATATTTCTTCATAAGTTTGTTAGCCACATGTGTTTCCTTTTCCGTATAACATTTATTCATATATCTTTTACTTGTTTTTTTCCTATTGTATTTTTCTTATTTATCTGTAGGTGTTCTTTATATATTTGGGCTACTCCCATTACCACTTATTATCCTTTATTTTTTGCTTAACTGTTTCTTTAAAATTTATTTATTTGTAATTGAAGGACAATTGCTTTACAATACTGTGTTGGTTTCTGCCACAGAGTCCTCTTTCTGCTGAGACTGCATGCTGACTTTATGAGTCAGTGCTGTCTCCTCCTTCGCAATTTGTTTGCTTCTGTTTTTAACATGTAGATGCTATCTGCCAACGGAGAAGGTGATGGCACCCCACTCCAGTACTCTTGCCTGGAAAAACTCATGGGCGGAGGAGCCTGGTAGCCTGCAGTCCATGGGATCTCTAAGAGTCAGACACGACTGAGTGACTTCACTTTCACTTTTCACTTTCATGCCTTGGAGAAGGAAATGGCAACCCACTCCAGTGTTCTTGCCTGGAGAATCCCAGGGACAGAGGAGCCTAGTGGCCTGCCGTCTCTGGGATTGCACAGAGTCAGACACGACTGAAGCGACTTAGCAGCAGCAGCTATCTGCCAAACTCAGCTACCTGAACAGAGCCTCTGCCATCTACTGCTTCTGCATTCAGAGAGCACCTAGAAAAGTAGCAGGTGGTTCTCATTTACTCAGTAGATTCTCATTAATTATGGTAATCATGTCACCACTTTATGATTTATAGAGTACTTGAGTTTTATTGCTTCAAAAATACAAACTTCGCTGAGATGTACCATATATATCGTTAGCCTGCTATGGTTACAAGTTAAGAAAAAATAAAAACTTAAAAGGGAAGTTGCTGTTTTAAAAGTCTGCAAATCTTAAACATCCATACTTACTTCTAAAAGCATCATGATGTCACTTTTTCTTTTAAAGCTTATAACAACCCAAACAGCCAACTCCACCAGCGGCTATAATAGTTTTTTTGTTTTGTTTTTAAATGACTCAACCAAAAGCCAAAGTAATTACGAGACATTAGGTTCACCTTTCTCTTAAAGATCCAGTAACAGAGAAATTCTATTGTAATCATCTATCCATCAAAAGGCAGTTTTGACTAAGCACCACCTACAGATGCTCAGAGAGCAACACTGGCTCAGATGCTATGAAAGATACAGAAAAAAAAAAAATAGTGCCAACATAACCTTGACTTCCAGGAGCTGGTAATCTAGCCAGAATTTACATGGAATTATGGAACTCATTGAACATATTTTCCCCCCACTAAAAAAAAAAAAAATTACTGTTTATTAGTTTGAGAGAGGGCCTTCCCTTGTGGCTCAGTATTAAAGCGTCTATCTGCCAATGCAGGAAACGTGGGTTTGATCCCTGGGTTGGAAAGATCCCTTGGAGAAAGCAACAGCAACCCACTCCAGCATTCTTGCCTGGAGAATCCCATGGATGGAGGAGCCTGGGGCTGCAAAAGAGTCAGGCATGACTTAGCAACTAAACAACTCTGAGAAAAGCAGCATCACAGGCTCAGAAGGTACTTAAAAAAGGACAGTCCAGACCCTGACCCTCAACTTGCCCTTGACCTAATGCAGAGATGATTAGGATCTAGCAGCTCAAGAACTTGAATAGAGGGATGCACAGGATGCTGTGGAAATTTGAGAGAGAGAGAGTAGGGAAGACTTTTCCTGGAGGAGGAGGCACTGCGTTGAGAAATATAAGAATCAACAAGTTGGGTAAAAGGAACGGCAGGATGTGCAAACTGAATGTGCAAGAGCCTGACCAAGAGGAGAAGAAGAGGAACGTGTGGAAGAGGACAGAGATGCTGCTAGAGCAGCCCTTCAACTCTGAGAAACTGTCAAAACCCCGAGAGGCTGGCAGGAGATGCACTGTTAAAGATAGGGTGTCAGCTTTGGACTTTATCCCCAGGGCATTGGGAAGCCACAGAAGAGTTTTAAACAGGGCAGTAACACGATCAGATTTTGCTTTGGAAATATCCCTCTGGCCTCAGTGTGGAAGATGAACTGGAGGAGACAAGAGGGACAGTGGTCAAACTAAGCAAGGTCAGTTGGGGTCGAGACTTTGGTGATATGAACTAGGGAGAATGAGAGGGATGGGAAGAAGTGGGTGGAGGTGGCGATAACAAGGAAGCGACTAACTGGATGGAGGAGATGTTTTGACAGACAAGGATATCAAGGATAACTCTGGACTTCTCCTTATCTAAATAAAGATAAATAGAAATTTTCTTGCCTAGACAAGGGTCATCTTGAGATCTGGCCATAGGAGTGCCAGAAACTTGGTCTCCATGCTCAGATTCCTATTGCTGCCAACTTTCTTTGTTTCCTTCCTTCTATTTCTAGTTTTTTTGTTTTTTGGTTTTTTTTTTTTGGCCATGCTGCGTGGCATGTGGGATCGAGGGTCTTAGTTCCCTGGCTAGGGATCGAACCTGTGCCCCCTGCAGTAGAAACTCAGACCCTTAACCACTGGCCTGCCAGGGAAGTCCCTGCCTCCAACTCTCTAAGTGACAGTTATAACCTCTGGGATCGACGAGCAGGCCACGGCTGGCCCCTGTTCCTTCACTCCACATCCCTCCTCAGCCAGAAGGCTTGAGCGGCAGAGGCCCTGGCTATGCAGCATTCGGGAGCCTGGAGCACCCTAATTTTTACTCCCTGCCTTCTTCCACTGTCTGCCAGTAAAGGCCAAGGGTACTTTCCCCCAAGACTTCGACTAAATAACCTTTCAGAGAAAGAAAACACCTGACTTGATACCCTCAAGCGAGAGAGAAAAAACATGGAACAACTTCCTGAGCTGAGCAGCTCACATAATTTTAAGGACATTCCATACAGATCTACGAGAAATAAAATGTTTACATATTCCTTCGAGGATCGTGTTCTGTTCCCACGATTCCAATTTTATATAAAAATTCACTGATGGGACCCCCAAGTTCTAATCCAATGACTCACAGCTAAAGAACATATTTTGAAAAAAACAACAAAACCTTCCTAAAGGGAACTGGAGTAATTCACGCAAGCGGTTAGAAGGATCCAGAATATTGCATTGCATGCTTGCAGTAAGAGACGAAAGGACAGAAAGCCAGGGAGCAGGCAAGGTCTGGAGGAGGGAAGCCGCCAGTGAGCACCCAGGAGGGATCTGAAGCTGGGAGCCCTCTGAGCACCAGCTAGTCACATGGCACCATGCAGAGAAGGAGCAGACAGGCCTCTGCGTGTTTAGGAGCATGTAGGACACAATGATGGGACGCCAGCGGGGCTGACTCCAAAACAGCAAAAGCAGTAAAATGCCAACGGGTCCTTCGAGGCCCAGCTAGGTATCTTTTGATCTCAACCTAGGGCACTCATAATCGGAAATCAAACGCATTGTAAGGGAAGATACCTCACCTGTTTTTGGAAGAGGGTAACTGATATTAAATAAATCCTCCAGAAAAGAGAAGATGGGACCCGTGATGTTCAAAGCAAAGTCTGCGCTTCCCTCTGCGATGGCATCCTTCCGGGCCCAGACGCGTATCTAGACAGAAACAATTAAGCCGTGATTAGGAAAAGCAGTGTGTGCAGTGATGTTTGAAGGTGGCAGCCTGCTTGCTCTGATCTCCTGATGCTCTGGAGCCAACGGTTATCTTTTCAGAAGTTGCATGATAAAATGTTTATATGTGTCCATGCGATGAGAAAAGCCCTGGAGGCTATTCATTAAGTTGAGAACAGTGACCCTCCACAAAGTGTGTTATTTCAATCTTTTGCAATAATGTGTAAAACTTCTATAATTCAAAAATAATCCTGGTTGCAGGGGGTAGGGGTGGGGGTCTTCCCTGGTGGCTCAATGGTAAAGGGTCAGCCTGCCAATGCAGGTTTGATCCCTGATTCAGGGAGCCACACAAGAGGCCGTGCTTTGTAACGAGAGAGGCCACTGCGATGAGAAGCCTGCACACCACAGTGAGACAGCAGCCCCTGCTAGCAGCAGCTAGAGAAAAGCCTGCATAGCAACGGAGACCCAGCACAGCCAAAAATAAATAGGAAAAAAAAAAATCCTGGGGAGTGGTATCTACCCCCACAGAAAACATGGATTCTATATTATAGTAAAAGGGCCCTTTGGATCCTAGCTTCCCTTTTCAGGACATGTTTCCAGTGATTCAAAACAGAGTTGTGCAGTTAGTAGGGGTTACACAGTATAGAACATATGAAACAAATGTGAAACATGCAAATTTAAAACGACTTCTTAATAAAAAACATGAACGCAAGTGTGCTCAGTCGTGTCCAACTCTTTGCAACCTCATGAGCTATATAGCCCACCAGGCTCCTCTGTCCATGGGATTTCCCGGGCAGGAATACTGGAGTGGATTGCCATTTCCCACTCCACGGGATCTTCCCGACCCAGGGACTGAACCAGCATTTCCTGCACTGGCAGGTGGATTCTCTACCACAGTGCCACACGGAAGCTCCCAAAACATGAATAGTCCCATCTTATTTTCAAAATTTGAAATAAGGTTGATTTCCTTAATTTTAAAAAGTTCATCAAAAGTCTCATGACTTCTATAGTTATTGAAGTAAGCAAATTATATCCTCTGTATATGACACTTCCATGTTAGTAGCAGATGGAAAGAAATCTCTGCCATGTTTTGTTAGTTTAGTGTGACTGTATTGTTGCTTGGGTGCTTGAACTTGTTTGTGTTATTTGGGTGACTAATTTGATGTTGTTTTACCATCCATTGTCATTTTATTTTGAAATCATGGTACTCCTTCAACAACACCATCTGAGCACTTTTAAATGGAATTGCTGGTGTCAGTGCTTAAAAACACGTTTGAAACACCTAATTCTAGAATGAAAGTTAGCGAGGAGGGAACTAAGATAATCGTCCTGATGGTGAATGCAGTTAATTTGAGAAAGAGCTCTCTACAAAACACAAGAGACAACGTGAAGAAAACGAAAAGCAGCACAATATCCGCAGATTGCTGTCCCCCAACCAAATGTTCACTTGTCTTTGCTTTTATTTCTGCTGGAAAATGTGTCTTGCGTTTTGTGACTTTTGAATGACATGAGGTCTTCGGAATGCTTCCCTTTCACAAAATGCAACCACTTGTTTTAGAAGCCTCCTGCCTGGATCCTCTCCTTTCTTCCAGCCTCCTCCCACGCCAAGGCCTCAGTCCTGCCCCTGCACGACCAGTACCTGCTCCGTCTCAAGCCCTCACCTCCAAGGCAAGGTCAGGAGGACATCTAAATCAGAGCCCACACTGCTGAGCGGAGGCGACAGTCACCATGTTTAGGATAATACGTGCACATTAACTGCAGCCTTTTGGAAGGGAAGGCAGTAATAACGTGTGTATATAAATTTCCAGTTTACAAGGCTCCTCCCACAAATGACCACTGCAAGCCACAGTGGAGGCAAATGATGATTTCAAGCTGTGGGGGAGGGGCAGGGCAGTGAGGATCACAAATATGCGCGGAACACGTTGGAGAAAAAGTTCCTTCCAAATCACACCTAGCCCACCAGTGTGTCCTTGTGGTCCTGCTGAGACCCAGCAGACCTCACCCTCTAAAGGAAAAATATCTTTACACGTGCACATGTATGATAAATTCTGCCCAAAATGTTATTTCTGAGAAACAGAATATTTCCTGCTGTATCAGGAAACGAAGATGTTACAGTCGCCAACGACTGCAGCCCTCCCATTCGAGCCGAGGAGCCCCGAGAGAACACAGGAAGGGAAAGAGCACCTGGCCACCAGCAGCCGTCAGCCTGCAGCCACTCCCCATGGTGAGCAGCCCCAGGGAAGCTCAGGGTGCGAAAAACACAGGGTAGCGGCCCCAGAGCTGAGGGTTCATGTCCCTTCACGGCTGCCATAACTGTCCATGAAAAAATATAGCAACCTAAAAGTTGAGGGTTATGGAAGAACTTTTTAGGGCTTCGAGCGCGGGAGACAGCATCTCAGGCAACCAGAGAGGACCGCTCTGAGGCGAGGGGAGGAGTGAGTCCTGCGCCTCCTTGGGGCCACCCTCGGGAGTGGCTGTCATCCAATGGCCGCTAGATGACAGCTATTCTTCTCCTTCCTGAGCTCCCTCAGGGCTCACCAGCTCACACTAGAAGGCTGCAATTGCTGACGACTATGACATCCTTCTCTATTGATATAGCAGAAAATATTCCCTTTCTCATTTCCAACCTTAGTCATGCGTGTCTCTTATTTATCGTCATGCCACGCATGAACCACATTTTCAACTTCGCTAAATTTTTTCTCTTATTTAAGGAGTCCTTTTTGTAGAGTCTGGGTGCTATTCCAAGAGTACAGTCTGGTTCCCTGTAGAGTATATGATGAATTCCTTAGCCATTCCAGAACTGAGTCGTAGCCAAACACAACATTCCACTGATAAACTCATCCCAAATTTCAATTTTCTGGCTAAGACCATAACTCTCTTAGGCATACTCCATTTTCTCTTTGCTTCCATGGCAGCTTTCTTTTCAGGGTGATCCTTCATGAAGAAACAGATACAATCTGTTTATAAGAATCATTCACCGTGCAGCAGCACGGAGAGCAAGAAGCCAATGGAGATGAGGATGCTGACAGCCATCTCCATCGCTCGCGAGCTCCGAGTCACTCCTTCATACCAGGTACAGAGCATAGGCTTCACACCATGGCTGAGTGGATTTATCAATACCTGGCATGAATGCTTGACTTGGCCCAAGTTCTATCTGTGAATATCAAGGATCTACCAGTGATTACTCAGTCAGGGAAATCAGGCTGGAGCCAACAGCTGAGGGTGATAATGAGCTGTCCTATGCATCTAGTGCATTCATCCTTCGGAGGAGGAACTTTTGAGCAATTCTCCCCTGGTGATAAGAGCTGGTTCATCCACAGCTTGCTTATCTGCACAAGCCAAAGGCCACAAGCCTGGAAGTTCACAGGCCCAGGAGATGGCCTTAGCCTGATGAGGTCCATTTGATTAGAAAGAACTGGGCCTAAGGCACTGGCCCTACCTACCCCCACATTCTAGCATAGGGAGTGAACCAGTCCATAAAGTACTGTTACAATCACCTTGATATTTTCCCAAAGGATTGTTATGTAACAAGTGTACAACTGGGTGAAAACTAGGTGTTCCAGGGCAGAGCACCTATTTCCACAACTCTGGGGAAGTGTTCATACCCAGTGGGCCCGGTCCTTCATCGGGACGGTGCTTAACCTGCCTGCATTCCAGCCAGAGCAGCTGCCTCAGCTGGCATCAAGAGCATGTAGGCAAGGTACACAACACATGACGTGAGCTTCAGGAAGCTAGTGTGGCCCCTTTCCCTCTTCTCTCTGTGCTCTGAAAGGCAGCGAGGGCCCCGGAAGAGGGGGCTCAGAACTGCCTCTAGGGGACATGAGGCGCAACCTTTCCATAGAAACCCCGCCGCAGAGCCCTAGTGGGAAGGGCTGCGCTCCGCACTGCAGCATTTCGCCCAGAGCGGTGACAGGGCCCGGGGAAGAACCAGGAGAGGTCCGTGAGGGGTGCAGGCCCAGCCCCGGAGGCGAAGGAGTGCGCGAACAGTCCGCAGCAGCACAAACGTCCCCCGCACCTGGAGAGTCTCCCTCACTCACCTCCTTGCCCCTCTCGATCCTGCTGATGTGTTCATAGTCACAAATGACAAAGGCAGCTAAGTAAGTGGGCATGTGGGGCGTGGTGTGAAAGGTGGTAACAGTCCACTTGCTTCCGTTCACATCTTCTTTCTCAGATTGACCTAAAGAAATTGATTTTAGTCCAAATCACTGTAAATAAGCAATAAGGAACACAATTATCTACCTTTGAAACAATTTGCCAAGTTCGACGACCATTCAACTATGGTCTTCCCAGCTCCTCCCCATGGTTCAGTGGCTTGGATTTCTCTACCTTCGAGCTATCTATTAGGAAGGCCTAAGGACAGTGTCGGGCTTCTCTCCTAGCTTCGTCAGTAAAGAATCTGCCTGCAATGCAGCAGACCCGGGTTCAATTCCTGGATCAGGAAGATCCCCTGGAGAAGGAAACGGCAATCCATTCCAGTATTCTAGCTTGGAGAATCCCATGGACAGAGCAGCCTGGTAGACTACTGTCCATGGGGTCGCAAGAGTTGCATACAACTCAGCGATTAAACCATCACCACCAAGGACTCGATTCCGGGTTCTGAATTAGCACCATGAATAACGTGGTCTGGGTGGAGGGCAAATCCATGAGCAGCTGTCAGTCAGGCCTGTGAGCTGCTTTCTCTTTCCATCCACTGCTGTTTCCTACTCCAGCTCGTCTCTCTCAGCACTTAATCTAGAGTTTCCCAGACCCATGGCAGGTCAACAAGGTACAATTCTGCCATTCTCAGGTTTGGGGCAGGTCCTCAGTGGAGTCCCGCTGGGGCCTCTGAACCTGAAATCACAAACTCGAAGGCCTGTGCGGTCCAGGTGCTCAGTGTGAACCGGCTGATGTCCATAACAGGGCGGGGTGGGGACCGCAGCGGGCAGCCTCTTCTCACCTGCAGCCAAACTGGCGTGTAGGAAGTGCAGCGGGGCCGCTGCTGTCAGGTGGTCTGAGTTTCCCCAGAAAACCAAGAATTTTAACTTTTATGGGAAATATCAGAATTTTTAAAAGTTGCATACTAATTCAACCAAAAAGAAAAAAAAAAAAAAAGTGCTGTGAGCTAACAGCAAAAAAAAAAAAAAAAACAACCTTTAAACGAGAAAAAAAAAAACAAAACCTGAAGCGAACAAAAAACCCACATCTATATACCAGATTTAGACTAAGTCCACTAGCCTGCTATCATTAATGATTACGAGACTGAAACCCAAATTAATGGGCAGGCAGGATACAAATGTATGAAAACAGTACAATGTTCCCAGCTCCTAATACAAAAAGGATCAGGATTTACCACTGCCAAGATGTGGGTGCTGACACATAGCCTAGGTCACTGCCCTCTCTAGTTATAATATACCATAATTAAAATACGTTCTTAATACACTGCCAAGAAAATCTACTGTTGTAAAATCTGTTACAGAGTTAAACACACACACATACATGTATATAAAACATATAATACACAAATATATGTGCACATATAAAAATATATAAGTATATACATAAGCATATAATTACATACAGATACAAGATGATAGAAAACATTACTTACTTAGCTTTGGCATGTTAGAAAGGGCCACATAACGTGGATGATGAATGATTGTAATATTAAAAGTTGCCTTCAGAGCTGGCTCATCAAAACAAGGAAAAACATTCCTGGCAAATGTTGGTTCCATCTGAGATGCTAACAGGGCCCTGAAACATATTTGGGGGACAAATCTACTTATTTTTATCTTAAACCAGTGGAAGCAAAGGTGTATATATACATATATATATATACACACACACAGATGGATTATGGCTTTAAATTATCTGAAGAAAGGAGCTGGAATGTTTTCCCCTCATCTTCCTTTTTCCCTTCCCATAATATACACAAATTCCAGTTCTCACTACCCCTGAGATTTCCTGTAAGACCTAAAATACAAAAGAACTCTTTAATTTTCAGCCACAAAACAACATTTACTTCATTACATCATATGCCTTTAAACCCGTTTACAAACAAAATAGGAACAAATATGCAATGCCAGGCTTTTGAGAACCAAGGATTTTTCTAACTAGGATTAATTCTTTGGGGATGGCCTATCGCTTTCATTCCCCACCAAAATGCAAGTCAGAAGAAGAATGGCTATGTTTTTATCTTTTCCTCACATGTTCCTTCTTTTTCCTGGTTGGAAATTTTAAAAGGTTTTGTTTTGCATACCCTTGGTGCTAAACAATATAGACATATCCCAACTGAACAAAACAGCTTTCATTTGCATCTGGGTGGATTTATCGAATCCCTCATCCTCTGCTGCTCTCTTCTGCCTTCAATCTTTCCCAGCATTAGGGCTTTTTCCAATCAGTCGGCTCTTCGCATCAGGTGGCAAAACTATTGGAGTTTCAGCTTCAGCATCAGTCTCCAGCAGCCAGAGGATGCCATGGTTAGATAGTATCACCGACTCAGTGGACATGAATCTGAGGTAACTCTGGAAGATAGTGAAGGAAGGGAAACCTGGTGTGCTGCAGTCCATAGGGTCGCAAAGAATCAGACACGACTTAGCGACTAAACAAGAACAATCGGATCCTTCCTGCTCCTTCCTGCATCTTCATGGAAAAATTCCAAAGTGACATTATCCCACAGTGGACTGGTGATTTACAGGGAAAAGCTTAGGAATAAGAGTACCCTGAGGAAATATGGAGGTTGCCAGTTTCACCGTCTGGAAACACTACTGGAGACAAGACCGTGGGTGCTTTCTCCTCCAAAGAAATCTGCAGTCTCATTAGCCCATTTTCCAAGACGCTGTGACCTGGGAATTGCTTTTAGGTGACAATTACAGATTCTAAATTCCCTTTTTCTCCTAAGGTGCTGAGACTTAATGTCTCTCATGCTAATGTCACTCGAGCTTCAGGCCCACTTCTTCTTTTTTTAAATGTGGACCATTTTTAAAGTTTTTAAGGAATTTGTTACTGTCAACTACAAATTGGCACTTCCCAAGAGTACCTCCTAGCGACTGAACAACAAGAGAATTTGCCAAATGCCTCTGTGGAGACTGAACCCTGTGTGGCTGCAGCTGCTGACCTTCAGCAACTGCTGAGGGAGTTCAGGGCGGAGTGAGGTACTCTGTGCTCCAGGGAATCTGGTGGAACAGATCTTTCAGTTCAGTTCAGTTCAGTCCCTCAGTCATGTCCGACTCTTTGCGACCCCGTGGGCTGCAGCATGCCAGGCCTCCCTGTCTATCATCAACTCCCAGAGCTTGCTCAAACTCATGTCCATCAAAATGGTGATGCTATTCAACCATCTCATCCTCTGTCATCCCCCTTCTCTTCCCACCTTCAATCTTTCCCAGCATCAGGATCTTCTCCAATG
>SJYV01022250.1:0-11864 GCA_006410875.1 Neotragus pygmaeus | reverse complement strand
CATTTTGTATGTCTTTGCTTTTCTGTTCCTTTTTGTTGTGTTTTACAAGTATCTCAGAACTACTTCTGGATTGAAAGTCCAATTGGAAGCTTGGAAAACCACTGTACTTCCTCACAGAGTGAGGCCAGCTCAGCCTGTGGTGTCCTTGCTCTATCTAACTCCCCTCCATGGTCACCTCACCCACATGGCAGCTGCTGCTTTTTCTGTCATTAATGCTTCGATGTACCCTTAAATATGAAACACACATCAAGTTCTTTTGTCTCCCAGGAGGTCAGAAAGGAAGATACCTAAAAACTATTCCTTATACCTTTGTTATGGACCAGTAGTAAGTCTTTGTTTCAGGAGAATGGGAAATGATGAAACCACTGATTTCAAGAACAGAAGACTTTTAAAAATGATTACTGATGACATTTGTAGTGAATGCTGAAGAGTAGGGAAATGATACATGCACCTAGATATTCATTTATAAATATCTAAAAAATCAATTTGAGTCTCTGTTTTCCATCTATTCTAAAAAAGAGTGTAGTTGAACCTTTGGCTCTATGAGAAGAGCTCAGTGCAAGGGGCATTTTAGGTTAAGTTTTGTATTGTGGTTCAAGGTAAGATGCTGAGGATAAGCCAGACAGGAAGAAACCTCTTTTAGAAAAACTCTGAACAATTATTTCCTCTTCAATTCTAATGGAAAACTTTTTTCCCCTAGTTGATCCTGCCAAGAACAGGATTTCCACTATCCTGGACAGAAGTACTACTGAAACTGCCTTTTCTCATTCAGGAGGGATGTCTGGTTTGCAGTGATGGACAGGACGTGCCAAGGCCCTTTCTGTGGCCTCTCAAGATGAACTGAACTTAGGTGAAGTGCCCACTCGGAAAAATATGTTTGAATAGGTATCCAGCACTCAGCTTTGTTAGAGTCCCTTTGGATGACTTTAAAATATGCCTGGATTTTATGTTGTCATCTAGAGCCACATCTCCTCTCCTGAATCTTCAAAGTCTCCATTCACATCCCGAGTCTCCAGAATCTCATCTCCTGAGTGTCCAGAGTCTTGTCTACAGTCTCCTCTCAAGACTAGCCTAGGTCTTCTCTCCTCTCCTGAGTCTTATCTCCAGAGTCTCCTGAGTCTTCGGGGTCGAACCTCCAGAGTCTCATCTCCTAAGTCTCCTCTCCCAAGTCTCCTAACCCTGTTCTCCTCTCCTGAGACTCCTTCCTTGAGCTCCTGAGACACCAGGGCCCCATCTCCTGAGTCTCGCCTGCTCAGTCTCCTGACTCTCCTCTCTTGAGTGGCCTAAGCCTCGTCTGCTCTGCTGAGTATCCCAGGTGCCCTTTCCTGAGTGTGCTATCCCGAGTCGATAGTGTATCCTGTCCAGGGTCTTGTCTCCTGAGTCTCCTCTCCTGAGTCTCATTCACTGAGTTTCCAGGGTCTCGTCTCCTGAGTCTCCAGGGCCTTTCTTCTGACCCTCCTGTCCAAGGTCTCATCTCCTGTGGCTACAGATCTCCTCTCCTGAGTCTCCTGTCTCTCCGCTCATGAGTCGCCTAAATCTCCTCTCATGAGTCTCCTCTTCACAGTCTCCTGTCCTGAGACCCCAGGCTCTCGTCTCCTGAATCACTCGGGTCTCATCTCCTGAGTCTCCTAACCCTCATCTCCTCTCTTTAGTCTCCTAAGTCTCCTCTCCAGGGTCTCGTCTCCTGAGTCTCTAATGTCTCTTCTCCTNCTGAGACCCCAGGCTCTCGTCTCCTGAATCACTCGGGTCTCATCTCCTGAGTCTCCTAACCCTCATCTCCTCTCTTTAGTCTCCTAAGTCTCCTCTCCAGGGTCTCGTCTCCTGAGTCTCTAATGTCTCTTCTCCTATGACTCCAAGGTCTTGTCTCCTGACTCTGCTCCTGAGTCCGCTATCCAGGGTCTTGTCTCCAGAGTCTCATCTCCTGAGTCTCCACTGTGTTGTCTCCCGAGTCTCCTAACTGTCCTGTCCTGAGTAGCCTAAGTCTCCTCTCATCTCCTTAGCCTCCTAAGTCTCCTCTCCTGAGTTTCCTATCCCAAATCTCCAAACTCTCCAGTCTTGGGTCTCATCTCCCAAGTCTCCCGAGTTCCTCTCCTAAGTCTCTAGGGTCTCATCCCCTGATCTCCAGAGTCTTGGTTCTTCAGTCTTCTCTGCTTTCTTCTGCTCTTCTCCATCCTAATGATTATTAGAATTATTATTATTACAACCCTGTAATAATTTAGACCCGCATATGCACATAGAACACAAATCACGGACTGCACAGAAAGTACCATATTGCCGGATGTCCACACAGATCTGCTCCACTCCTGCTGTCCCATTGGTTTGGGGGGACTTGATGACTTCACAGGTGGACCATATGTTGTAGAACATAAACACTGGCACTGCCGAGAAACCAAACACACCCAGCCAGGCCACTCCCAACACATAGGTGAGGAAGACGAACTAGGACAAGAGGGAGAAAGAATCTTCACCAACCAGTGCAATCCCTGGGAGGAAGAATGAATATATTTCTCCTAATACTGAACTTGCTGGATGCAGTCACTAGACCATAGCAGATACAGGGAAGTTTTAGAACTTTGCAGTTCCCTGTTTAGTAAGAACGTAAATAGTCAAGGCAGGCTGTCCCTTGTCCAAGGTCACTGAGCTAGCTGGGACAGGGCCTCCTTCAGCCGTGCCTTGCAAATATCAGTTCCACACTTACCAAGGTGTGTGGATGCTCTCACAGGCCACTGCATTAGAACTCTGTTCCAAATTGCCTTTATTCTACATAATAGCTGGGCTGTAGAACAGCCACCACTACGGGAAACTTTCTGGAAAGGAACCTGGGTAGTTTCATGATCCTGTGAAATTACTAAAAAGCATTAGATGCACCTTTACTACATTTACAATAGCCATGAACACAAGCTTAGTGCACAGTAAACCTGCTCAAATGCTCATTTCCCTCTAGTCTTGCTTGGTTTTACATCTTTAAGAGTCCTCACCTCAGGACAGCANATGATCCTGTGAAATTACTAAAAAGCATTAGATGCACCTTTACTACATTTACAATAGCCATGAACACAAGCTTAGTGCACAGTAAACCTGCTCAAATGCTCATTTCCCTCTAGTCTTGCTTGGTTTTACATCTTTAAGAGTCCTCACCTCAGGACAGCAGAGAGCTCAGTTGGTGTCCTCAGCCCTGCAGCCTGTGTGTTTTATCTTCCTCCTTACATGACTTTCTGCCTCCATGTGAGTGCCTCTCTCTCAACTCCCCAGCTGTTTTCTTCACATCCGACCAGTTTTCAAATGCCAGACCCACACATCCAGCTGCTTGGCACAGGCCATTATAAACCCCCTTCAAAGACTCCCCCCAACTCCAAGTCCAAAAATGCCTCCTTCCCACCTCTCCCTCACCCCTGAGTCTCCTTTTGTGATAGAGTACTTTCTGACCCTGTCTCTTACCAAGCCCCTTTTAAGCTCTGTCCTCCACTAGGTCAGCAAACACTGCCCGTGAAAGGCCAGAGAAGGAACTGGTCAGGTTCCACTGGGTCACACATACGCCTCAGCTATGCTGAGTGAATGTAATCACAGACCACATGTCAGCAAAGGGAAGCAGGTGCCAAAAACCATACCAGACAGAAAAAACTTGAATTTTGTATCATTTCATGCATACTCACCATCCCACTGATGCACCGGCCACAGGCGGTTGTTTTAAACTCCCCATGCAGTTCTTTCACTGCACTCGTGGTGTAGAAGCCTTCTGCCAGCAGAATGATCCCATACAAGAAGAAAAAGGATGCAATTCCGTAGATGACATACTGCATCAGTTGAATTCTGTGAAAAGAAGATTCCAAGTGGTTACATTCATGGCCTGATTTTGGCCTCTGGAGGGAGGCCATGAGGGTAGGTGACAGCCTGTGATAGCCGACCCACGGATGGCTTCGGTGGGGGTGCCGCAGACAGGCACCCTGCCCAGACCACAGCAACCTGGACCCTTCTTCCAAGGGGTGGGCAACTTCCCAGATGAGGGGGAAGTTTCCTTTGGGCAGGACCCCGATGGACTTTTAGTACTTACTAGATGATACTCCTTTGCATATAAGTAAATGCAGAGATTGACGAGTTACAGCCACTCATCCAGGACACACACACAGCCAGCATTTCAACTTGGGTCCAGTGGACGGCCTGTTCCTTCCACCACATCAGAATGTCTCCCAACCAGGCTTTGTGCTTAATGGTTTTCTTCTAAAACCCCTAAGTAAGCATTCATGGCCTCTCTATGGAGTAACTTGGGCAAACACTTTCTGCACAAGACATTGTCACAACACAAGTGATAATGTATCAAGCAGGTTTAAGATACAAAAAGTTAATTCACATCTAATTTTGTCCTGTGAAAGCCAACAGAAATGCAGATGACAACCTTTGGCTGCCCAGTGGAACCAGCTGGTGAGTTAGAGACTACAGGTACTTGGGTCCTGTCCCCAGAGATTATGACTCAATTAGTCTGGGGTGAAGCACAGACCTTTGGATTTTTTTTAAAAAACATTCTTCCAAGTTTGAGAGCCACTTATCAACATCACCAGCTAATTAAACTACCATGCTTTCCCAAGGCTCTGTCATGGTAAATATTTCTTGGTCTTTTTTTGTACCCAGTTGGCACTCATTGAATCCCTTGTCCTGCTTGATCCTCCTGACAGCCTCCCCAGCTGCTGATTGCTTTGAATCATTTCACAGATAAAAAAATTTCCCAAGGACTCTTCCAACATGCTTCCCTTATTATTTCATAAAAATTCATTCCTGCCCTTTTCAAAGGGCTGGTAGAAAAGTATCTCCCAATCACAAGGCACCTAAAGACTGTCAAACTTTAGGAGTAAGGAAGGAAAAAGCAAACTGAGGGGCAGGGGAAGACACACGAAGACAATCATCAATACACTGCTGCCGGGCAGGCACGCTTATGAGAATCCATGCATGGGAGTTGGACACTTAGGAGGATTCTAGGATAGCAGGGCTGAGGCCATACCCCTAAGACTTCCCCTTTCTGAACTGGAAGATCCCAGGGGATTTTTCCTCTGCTCGAATGAACGTCCAGGTCCTGCTCCTGTAGACTTCGGGTGGGGCTAAGCCATTTTCTCTGACAGCACCGGAGGGCATCTGTTACTCGGGGGCCGTGGTAACCCTTGGTGATAGGATGGGCAGCGTTGCCACCATCCCTCTTGGCCACCTGTGCACTGTGTTATGTGTGCACCATCCCATTCCCCAGGCGCAGTCCTATCCCAGGTCCCCAACACCCACTGCACTCCTGGCCCTTTCTTTTCCCTTCTTTCCTGGCCCTTTTCCTGTCTGCCCCTGGGGAGCATGAATGAAAGGCATCCATTTTCTCCCAGGGGCGCCCCCAGCAGTCTTTCTGCTGCCCTCCTGGGGTGGTGGCACTTTAAATGCACTTCTAAAAGGAAGGAGGCAACTTACACCTCACTCAGCAGGGCATGGTCACTGGTGTTGGTGGAGAAGTGCTGCTCCAGGATTGCCACGGTGCCTGCTAGAGCCACGTGCCCACAGCCGCAGAACAGGGCGACGCCCGAGAAGCAGAGGATGGTGGCCACCAGGGAGGCGTAGGGGACTCCACCCAGACACTTGATGCAGCATTCAAAGCAGCCTGGACCCAGGGGAGAGAAAACAATGGCTGGTAAGGGTAAAACGCCTACGACTTCATGAAGACAACGCATTAACAGAGAAGGTCAACTCTTCCCTCTGCCCCACATGCTCTTTGGGTAACAGCTCAGCATCGCAGGGGCCAAGGGGAGCTGTCCTCATCTCCTTCCGTGGGTGAGGACCTGGGGGCTTCAAGGGAAAATGAAGCTTAATTTGCTCGGGGTGTGTGGCAGAGCAGCTAAGTGACAAATTGTTATGGAGTAAGGCACAACTCTACCACTTCCTGATTGACCCAGGGTTGAGGTTAGGGGACCCCTGCTCAAGTGACAATGAGAAGCAATCACCCCACTAAATGTCAGAAGAACTGCAGTGAAGCTGCCGTTCTATGAAGACAAGTGACCGTCAAGTTCCCCCCAGCCTCACTCTTATGGGGTTTCAGGTAGCTATTTCTCTATTTTCACAGCGGCCAAGGGCTTTCCCCTGCCTCTGACCTCCTGGGCAACCAGAAGAGTCAAATACAGTAATCACACTATTGCTGTGATCAGAAAAATATCAAGGGAATCAGTCTGGAAAGGGGGTGGGCATGTGGGTCCCTAGAAGTACCAAGCCACCCAGATCCACTCAAATGGGCTCACTCAGGTTTCATTCATGTCAATACCAGAAATCAGCTTAGCCTTTAAATAAAAATGTTCCCCCAGAGCCAGGCAGCACAAGCAATTTAATCATCCTCGTCCCCCGAACCCACCTCCTCAACTTTCACCTGCCCCCGCCCAACGCACATGTTGAGAGTAAGAATCCGGAACTGGTGGGTGACGTTTAAGTACTTGAAGAGGGAAAAGGAACAGGGTTGGGGTGGGAGGGGACAAAATGAGCATCCATGAAGTGAAATGAAGGAGAGAGCCCCAGTTCACTCTTCATTCTTGAGAGAAATTAAACTCATTCATTTTTCAAATCAACTTTGACTTGAGATGTCCATAAGGACCTCCCCAGGGACTGAGTCAGGTGACATTTTCAGTTCGGAGACATTTTACGTTTCAGTGGAGCAGTGCAGGCCTCAGGGTAATGTTGGTCCCTCTCCTGACCTCCCGTCCCTGTTTATACTATCCAGACCCTTAACTAAATGGCTTGTCAGGGAAATCGAACTCTGAATGCATTATGATGTTTAACAGCAATCAAGAGCAGTTCATGACTTCAGGGCAAGCGCATTAAGGTGGCTAAATTTCTTTCCCCCAAACGGCCTTTACAGTAGATAGGGAATGATTACCCAGCACGAAACACTGGAGCTAGGTCTTTCCATTTTGATGATCATTCCATGCTAAACTAGCGTTTGCTTAAACCTACCCTAGGATATAACCCCATATCTCTCTTCAGTCCATTGGAAAGTAAAAATGCCAGGCCCTCATAACAGAGTGTTCTTCCTTTCATTTCAAAAGATGACCAGCTATTTTCAAGAAGACCAACCTCCCTGAAATGGATTGATGAAACTGCCCAAAATGGGACTTAGTACACAATACAAGTCCACTAGCCAGTCGGTACCTTAAAGAGATTCGGACATGGGAGATTTGTGAACACAGAGGATGGAGGTCAATCTCATTTTGTCCTATGACTTCCTAGCAAGTTGAAGCGAGGTAAGAAAAACACAACTAAAAGTCCAGATTCTCCAGGCTCCCAAACCAACAGCAACTAAAATTCAGGCCTTGATATACGTGTTGCATCATACAAGAGAGAAAACAGACCTCTTTTTTCTTGTGTTGTATCATCCCCACTTCTCCCATTCTAAGGCTCCATGATGAAGTTAGGGACAAGATGAATGCCTGCTTCCATGGCTAATGACGTGATCTCTGGTCTTTATTGGATAGAGATGTGTGGCCTTGAGACTGTGCTGGCCAAGATGGTGGCCACTGGGCACATGTGCCTGTTTAAATTACTCAAAATCAAAACTTCAGCTCTTCCTTTGTAGAAAGTCACATTTCACATGCTCAAAAGGCACATGGGCTTTTGGCTACCATCTTGGACAGAAGAGATACAGGAGAGTCTCTCACTGGAGAACACTGCTGTTGTAGAAGATCAATTTTGACGTGCCACATTCTTAGCTTGTGACAGAACTAGGTTCTGAGTTTTACTTTGGATTTCATTCATTCAGTCCTTTTTGAAGATCTAGAGGGTGATAAGCACTGTTGTTGGCACTGGGAATACAAACATAAAATAAGATGTCTTCCTTGCCTTCAAGGAGATCAGTTAGATGAGTAACAATTTCTATGGCACACCATGATGACTACCAAGACAGAGGTTGCTGGAGGGCCAGTGGATGGTCAGGTGGAGGAGAGAGATACAGTAGGATAGGAGGAAACATAATTCAAATTGGAGAGGGATCCTGAAAGGCTTTCTACAGTAAAACCTAGGATGCCAAATACGTGAACAGCTGACATGGGGACACTGATACATAGTCTGATAAAATTTGAAGAAGTCTGCATATTACTGGTGTACATTATCTTACTAACCCTACATCCTTTCTCATCATCTGGGGTTAGGGTTAGGTGTTACAATGCAGTGCACTCACCCTTTAACAAGAGAACTCAACCTTCCAAATCTATGGTTGCAACTTCAAAAAATCTTTCCTCCAAATGGGCTACAGCTATCTGCTTCTTTCAAAGGAAATGCCACAGCTGTTCCGTGGCTCAAAAAAGACAAGGGTATATCAGAAGAATGATGCTCTTCAGTCCCCAGTTCACCACCAGATCAAGGGTAACACTTTCCTCCAATTTGTCTCTCTCATGGACTATATACCCTCATGCTGGGGGTCTAGTTCTAGAACAGCAGGGGAAACCAGAGACTCAAGACTTTCAGGGTCACTTCAATGAAGCATGCTCTCTCAGCAAAAGCCAGTGCTCTTAGGTTTTTGGTGGGGTTTATTTATGAACCTAGAACTCTGGCTCCTGTAGAAGTCTCCATATTGGTCAGGGCTGTTGCATGTGCACACCTAAAACTCTTATGTACCCTGCTGGCCACCGGCAGCCAAAGCCTGTGAAATACATCCTGGGAAAAACTTAGAGGTAATAACAGAACTGGATACAGAGCTTATTCTAACATGGTTGGCCAGTTACTCACAAGGCTACAACTGCATTTCTGGTGGATATCCAACCAGCTGTGGATGGATTGCTCCCCACTGTACATTTTCTGTCAGTCTAGAAGCCATCTCTCCCTACACTGTGTAACATATCTTTGAACACAGGGTAATTTGGTCATATGCCACACACATCCCAGAGGAACCAAGAGTGCTGCAAAAAGCTGGCAAGGAAAAGCTAAACATGTTTCTAAAATATGATATCAATACTGTTAGTGTCCTCACATTAAGAGCATTTCTGACCTATGGGTACGTGTTGGCAGAGGTAGGGGGTGGAGGCCATGGTGACGCTGTGCGTTCAGGCTAGCCTCACAGGAGTACACCAGCACAGCCCCATGGGGTCCTGGGTTTACTATAATGCTCCGCTACTGCCATCTTGACATTCTTACTACTTTCTGCACAAGCGTGTCTGAATTTTCAATTTTGCACTTGGCCTACGAATTATGGAGCCAGTCCTGGGTATACTTACGTGAGAGGAGACAGGAGGGGTTCTTCCTACTTTATATGCCCACTGTGGCATGGTTTTATTTCAGTGTCAGATAGAAATACAGCCTAGAAAGGCAGACGTCACCTTGCCTACCTACCACGTTGTCCTGAGCACAGCAACCGTCCCATGAGGTCAAATGCCTGGCATGTGGGAGAATTACTAGCTTCCCCTTTGCTCTGAGAGGGAGTAGGAATCACCAACTGTACTACCCCCAACAGAGCCAACACTCCAGGTTCTGCTAAACCAGGAATCTGCAAACTAGAGCCTGTGGTTTTGTCAATGAAGTTTTATTGGAACACAGCTTACATCCCTTCATTGACAAACTGCTGGCGGCTATTTCTGCTCTACCAAGGCAGAGCTGGGTAGCTGTGACAGAGAGTGCGTGGCTTACAAAGCCTGCAACAGTTACTATTTCCAGGAAAAGTTTCCAGACCCCTATCTGGAGGCACTGACATGCAGACTGGGGTCTAAGGACCAGGAGCACCCATGTTCATCACCTGTGAACATGGAAAAGGTGCAGAGTCTCGGGTCCCACCCTGGAATAACTGAATCAGAAAATCAGCAGTGCAGCAGGGTAGCCTGGCATCTGGGCTTTCAGACAAGCCCCACAGAGGCTCAAATCTGAGAACCACAGTCCTAACGAGTCACGCCAGCTCTTCACTGTGGCAGCCCCACCAGCTTTCTTTTATTACCAGCCAAACTCCGTGACAATAAACACCGAACACCACGAAACGATTTCCTGGCTTCTGGCCAAGATGGAGTATCAGGGAGCCAGTTTATCCTCCAGCCTGAAACCACAACCAAAGTGAACAAAACCTATGCAACAATGCTCTTCAAGGTATTAAGACAGCAGGCTGTGAAGGACCACCCATAGCAAATGAGTCAATGATTAAAATGAGTTCTCAACACAACCAAAGAAGCCACGTGAAACGCCCTGTGACACGTTTCAAAGACACAGTTGGTATGGGGTCACCTGAAGGTGCAGCTCAGCTCTCACTGGAACAAGAAAAAGCTTTTTCCCATAACCTTGCTGTTATCATCATCTCGGGTACTGGGGTTTCTTAAAGGCCTGATTGAATGGAAGCTGTCAGTTAAGGAGGGTAGTAACGGATATGGGTGAGGACAAGAGCACTGGGAGGGAGGGCACAGCTGTCCATTTATTCCATCTCATTCCATTAGCACATTCAATGCTCACCCAAGTGTCTCTGAGGTCCCACGGACTGGGCTGGACACTGGGGACTCGACAGCCAGCTAAGGTGGGCGAGCTACATGCTAATGCAGTTTATAGCCTGGGGGAAAACAGACATTATCCAAATGGCGTGGGGATCAGAAGTGCTAGGAAACAGTAGGGACTTACTCGGGCTTTTGGAGGGTGACCGGGGACAGCCTCCACAGCTTAGACATGAAGGGTGGGTTTGAGCCGAGGGATGGTTAGGGAGGGTGTTCCAGCAAACAGGAACTGCGTGAACAAAAGGCATGGAAGACGATGCCAGAACAGAGAGAGTACGGGAGGAGTGTGGGGCAAGGAAGGCAGGAGGGTCTAGGGGAGCCGGATGCAGTGGAGGCTTTCCAGGCCACCCAAAGGGATCTGGACTTTAGCCTCAGAATCACAGGACACCACCAAGCCTTTCTGACCCTGGGGAACAGATCGGGGCTGCGGAAGATTCCTCTGGCGGATGTGACAGGAACAAAGTGGCCCTGGAGATGAATAGGAGCTCGCTGCAATGGTGCAGGCAAAAGAGGACAGGTGCTTGGACCAGGGCAAAAGCAGCAGAAGTGGAAGAAAGGGATGCGTCGGAGAGAGGTTTGAGATGGCAAGCGGGCACAACTTGCTGTGAACTCAAAGGAGGGGTTGGGGATGGGTGCTGAGTACCAAGAGTGACTCCTCCATTTCTGCACGTGAAACCCCATGGTGCAGTGCAGTTCCCTGAGCTGGGGTTAATGCAGGAGGGCTAGGCTTTGAGGACAAAGATGCTGAGTTTAACCCTCCTACACTGTTGGTGGGAAAGTAAATCGGCACAGCCACTATGGAGAATAGTGTGGAAGTTCCTCAAAAAACTAAAAGAAGAGTTACCATATGATCCAGCAATCCCACTCCTGGACATATACCCAGACAAAACTCTAATCTAAAAACATAACATGCTTCTCTATGTTCCAGCAGCACTGTTTACAACAGCCAAGACATGGAAACAACCTCAATGTCCATCGACAGAGGAATGGACAAAGAAGAGATGGTACATACATACAATGGAATACTACTCGGCCATGAAAAAGGATGAAATAATGCCATTTGGAGCAACATGGCTGCA
The DNA here is from genome assembly GCA_006410875.1 of Neotragus pygmaeus. Taxonomy (NCBI): domain Eukaryota; kingdom Metazoa; phylum Chordata; class Mammalia; order Artiodactyla; family Bovidae; genus Neotragus; species Neotragus pygmaeus. The sequence continues at coordinate 322 of SJYV01022250.1, read as the reverse complement.
TACTAAGTGAAGTGAGTTTGAAAGAGAAAGACAAATACAATATTACTTATATGTGGAACCTAAAATATGGCACAAAATGAACCTGTCTATGAAACAGAAACAGACTCACGAACATAGAGGTCAGACTTGTGGTTGCCAAGGGGAAGAGGCATAGGGGAAGGAAGGACTGGAAGTGATGGACTCAGTTCAGTTCAGTTGCTCAGCCATGTCCGACTCTTTGTGACCCCATGAATCACAGCATGCCAGGCCTCCTTGTCCATCACCAACTCCCAGAGTTTACTCAAACTCACGTCCATCGAGTCCGTGATGCCATCCAGCCATC
>SJYV01022244.1:0-13070 GCA_006410875.1 Neotragus pygmaeus | reverse complement strand
TTTTCCATTGTGTTCTTGTTTTATAGAAGTTATCGCTATATATATATATATATATATATATATATATTCAATCTTAGTTATGTATTTGTTGCAATTTTATTCTGCTTCAAATTTCTTATGCATGATATTTGTTTGACAATTTTCCTGTTGCTTTTCATTTTTTAATAGCATCTTTCTGTCAAGGGAGTGTGTAATTTCCTTGGTTCTCTCTTGCCACAATAAAAATTTGAAATGATGGATGGATGTTAAAGCCCTCAGACAGACCATGTCTGAGCTCTTGGGCAGATCAGTGTTACAGCTCTGTGTTACAGCTCAGTTTTATTTAGAAAATAAAAGGAAAATACATCCTCGAGGCATGAGAGCATGCCGACCCAAAGGATGCAAAGAGAAGAGAGAGACAGAGAGGGACCCTGGCTCCTCCTTTTATGTGTTTTTCTCCCCCTCCTTCAGCCTGCCCTATGTAAATTGCGCTAGCCAGGAGTGCTGCTTTTTCTACCTGAGGGCCTCACTCCAGTCGTCCTCGGACCTTCCTTTGTTCTATTTTCTTGGGCTTTTCCCTTCCTTGTCTTTTAGCCACTGCCATTCTGGATTTCTTTTTCCTATTCTAAGTGAAAGTGAAGTCTCTCAGTCATGTCCAACTCTTTGCAACCTCATGGATTGTAGCCTACCAGGCTCCTCCATCCATGGGATTTTCTAGGCAAGAGTACGGAGGTGGGCTGCCATTTCCTTCTCCAGCGAATCTTCCCAACCCAGGGATCGAACCTGGGTCTTGCACATTGCAGGCAGACACTTTACCATCTGAACCAACTACCTGACTACCTAACATTTCCATATAACATCTTTGGGCTTTTAGGTGAGTTTTGTAGGTGGTTAATATGCTGCTGGTGCTGCTGCTAAGTCGCTTCACTCATGTCCAACTCTGTGCGACAGCAGCTCACCAGGCTACCCTGTTCTTGGANCTACCTGACTACCTAACATTTCCATATAACATCTTTGGGCTTTTAGGTGAGTTTTGTAGGTGGTTAATATGCTGCTGGTGCTGCTGCTAAGTCGCTTCACTCATGTCCAACTCTGTGCGACAGCAGCTCACCAGGCTACCCTGTTCTTGGAATTCTCCAGGCAAGAACATTGGAGTGAGTTGCCATTTCCTTCTCCAATGCATGAAAGTGAAAAGTGAAAGTGAAGTTGCTCAGTCGTGTCCGACTCTTTGCGACCCCATAGACTGCAGCCTAATGGGCTCCTCCGTCCATGGGATTTTCCAGGCGAGAGTACTGGAGTGGGGTGCCATTGCCTTCTCCAGTGCTTAATATGAGGGAGAGTAAAAACCTGCAATCTGAGCTATCATAGAAGTGTGAGTGAATTTTCTTAGCCTTAAGTTTACCTCTCTTTTTATCCTCAATGGCAGGCTACTTTCCTTTTTTTTTTTTTTAAATATTTGTTTTTGTTCTTCCCAACTTCTGTAAACCTCATGCTTAAATTAATTCAGGGGAACTCTCAATGCCACTTGTGTTTTTCCTCCCTTCTTGGGTTCTGATGAGTTTTGTTTCTCAAAATATGCCACATACTTTGGAGAAGTTTTGTTTGAAATTTAAAGCTATGGATATTCCTATTTGATGTTTTTCCAGGCCTTAGAATGTTTTTTAGTGGATCTGTCCTCCTTGGTTATATATTTTGGTTTGTATTTTAGATAGCTATAGTTTTGCTGAACAAAGATTTTCTGTTACATTTGCGCTTTGGAGTTGATTTCTTGAAGAATCAGGAAGCAGTTTCTACATTTTCTATGATTTTTTAAAGCTTGAAGAAAGCTTATTTTATCTGTAATTAATACATAATTGCAATCAGCTATATGCTCAGTGTCAGAACAAAGAACATATTGAGTATTGATTTCACTTTTTTCCCATACTTTTACAGCATCATTGTGTGATAGTATGATATAATATTTACATCACATTTAACTTTAGCAGTATGATAAGTCAGAGGGTTACTTTTACAAAAACATTCCAGAATTACATTAGTTTTCCACGGAACTGCTCTTAATCCTTTGATATTCAACTGCTACTATTTTGAAATGCATATCTCACCATTCACACTGATCTCTTTCTTTGTATTAACTAGTCTGATTTTACCAGATTGTCCTGGGTCAATGACTAGTAGAGTTTGAAAAGTTCTACAATAGGAACTTAGCATACTTCATAGAATCATGAATCTCTTGCAAGTTTGTGATTTTATGTGTAGTCAATTTGTATTGTGTTTGTATTAGGTTTTTGGATGCTTGTGTGTGTGTGTGTGTGTGTGTTAGTTGCTTAGTCATGTCCAGCTCTTTGAAACCCCATAGACTGTAGCCCACCAGGCCCTTCCATCCGTGGGATTCTCCAGGCAAGAACACTGGAGAGGGTTGCCATTTCCTTCTCCAAAAGGAACTATAGAAATAAAGAAAATTAAGTCGCTCAGTCATGTCTGACTATTTGTGACCCCGTGGACTATAGCCTACCAGGCTCCTCCATCCATGGAATTTTCCAGGCAGGAGTACTGGAGTGGGTTGCCATTTCCTTCTCCATTTTGGATGCTTAATAGCTTACAAACAGAAGGAAATGACCTTCATAGGTAATATAAAGTGTAGGAAAGGCATTATTAGTAAGAGGGAAGCAATGTTAAAGTGGAATTTTTTTAACCTGTGATATTTTCATTTTATGATGAATTTCTTTCATACACAGTCTTGTAATTAAAGGGATTTAAATAATGTACATTGATGTGAAAAGGATCTCCTAAACTCTCTTGTTTAGGTAACATGTAAATCATGAAAGTATAGCTTAGCAAGGAAAATAAATGCTTAAAGTTAACTAAAATTGGATTTTATTCTATTCCGATAAAATTCTAAATAGTAAAAATTGTTATATTTTGAGTGAAATATTTACATTTTTCATGGCTAGTTCAATATTTTGAAATTAAGATGATTATCCGTCTCCTACTTAAAATAATCCTACCACAGGTATTTTTAAATAATTATATTTATCTACTTTTAGAATGTTAAATTTCACATTTGCTTTAGTACAGATGCTTTTTCAATTCATATTATTGATTGAATCCTTTTTGAATGGAAAAAAATACACAGTAGATTAGGAATTATAAGACTTGAGTTGAACTTCTTTCCTGACTTGTAACCTTAGTCATGTCATATAGCCTCTCTGAACAAATTTTGCTTAAAGAATATTTTGAGATTTAACTAAAATATTATTGAAAACTTCAAAGTATATTAAAATATTTTAAAAATCTCCATTCCCAAGAATGTCTAGAAAAACATCTTTGGGTGGTATCTAGATGAAACGAGAGAATCAGACAAATGAGTATTTGTTTGGGTCATATCAGTGACAAAGGAGTTGTTTGTGTAATTATCATTTTTCTCTTTCAACAGGGATAAGATTTGTGTAGACCAGCTCTTATGGATTTACCTCACTTCGTATTCTGCTATTGCTTATGTTTTCTCTTGCCTTTAACATAGCTCAGTTTCAGAGAAGCCATAACATTCTTAGCACATTTAGCAAATTAAATTAATCATGGATTACAGATAGCTCAGACGGTAAAGAATCCTCCTGCAATGCAGCAGACCTGGGTTTGATCACTGGGTTGGGAAGATCCCCTGGAGAAGAGAAAGGCTACCTACTCTACTAGGCTTGCCTGGAGAATTCCACAGAGAGAGGAGCGTGGCAGGCTACAGTCCATAGAGTCACAAAGAGCTGGACATGACTGAGTGACTTTCACTTAAATATGCCCAGTAGCAATTCTGTAGCAACTCAGTACCTTTCACAGAAGTGATCTCATTTGAATGAAGAGCACCAAAGCACACCACTGACTATAGCTCCTGCGGTATTGCTTCTGTAGTTATGAGTGTTTAGGCATGTCACTCTGGCCTAGATAGATGTATCATTCAGATTCAAACCTGAAAAATCATTTATTGAGATCCCACTAATTCATTTCTACATGCATACTTTATCACAAACATTTGCTGAGCATTTTCACATCTATCCTTTGTTGATATTATGCCAGGCAGTGGATATGTGGATTCAGACGATGCTGCCCCTTCTTTCTAGGAGCTTGTAATTGAATGTAGCAAACAGATGAATAGCGGGATAATTATTTTTTAAAAATCAGACACAGGTGCCATTCCTACCCTTTTCTCTTGTTTTCCCAGTCACAGAGGCCTCTTTCCTGGTCTTCAAATATGTCAGTGGAATGTTCTATCCTAGAGAGATATATATCTATCACTTCATCTAGGTCTCTGCTTGAATCACCTTTTTAGTAATGTCTCCTGAGACCTCTTTAGGGAAAGTGGTACTTTTCCACTCTGCTTTATTTTTCTTCATGGCACTTACCATTTTCTGATATCATATCATATTATTTTTCTTATTGTCTTTCTTCCCCATTAGTATGTGAACATCACAAGGGCAGAGGCTTTGATTTGATTACAACTTTACTGGAGCATCTAAAATATACCCTAGTTCATAGTAGGCATTCAGTAAATGCTTTCATAATTCAATAGCTATAATAGGTATATGCACACAAAATGTTTTCTAACACTAGACTATACTTTCATATTTATTTATAATTTCAATTAACTCTTACAAACCATGAAATAGCTACCCCTTTGTTAGCAACATGCAATGGGAGTCATGAAAGGACTAATGTGTCTTTATTTGGAGGCATAGTGAGGTACAGTGTAGTAGATGATAGATCCTAGGTCTTCTGAGTCCACTTCGGGTAATCTTCCCACTGCGCATGAACTTCCCAGAAGCTAGGAGAACAGATTAGAGGTTAAATATGTAAATGACATCACTTGAAACTTGGATAGAAAATATTCTGTTATTGCTTTTGCTGAGACTTTTCTCAGGGCCCTGGAAAACTATTATCAACACATTTATGATTTTTCTTTAACATAGATCAACCATGAGACCTTTGGTTGGTTTCTTTAGGTGGAGTTTTTATGAGATAATAACCCCTCCTTTCCATTTATCTCTGAATGGGATGACAAATCTAAAATGTGGAAAGGGACTGTATGAAGCTGTGTGAATTATTGTCTTGACCAGTTCTCTTTTGGTTGCCAGTGAGAGAAACTCAGCTCAAATGCTAAGAGAATTTATTGGCTTATATAATTGGAAAAACAAAACATGGATGGATATTCATGTAGAGTTGCACTGAAGTATTTGTAGGATTGCAGCAAGACCCTCTCTCATGTTCTCCCTTTCTTATTAGCAGAAGACATTTTGCTAATTTCTCCCTCCCTACTATTAGCCTCATAATAGTTCCAAGTCACCTGATCTTTGCAGTGCATGAAGTCAGAAAAAGAAAGAACAACTGTTCTGATGGTAATTGTGAAACGTGCCAGGGCAACCCTGATTGGTCTGGCTTAGGTTACACACATATATACCTGAGCCAGGAGGCCTGGAGGGCGAGTGAGCCCTTGGAGAGTTCACATCCCTGGGGCCAGTATGGGCCTGAATCTTATGAAGTGAGAATTACTGTAGCCTTGGAGCTCTCTCTTCACTTCCCTGAAGGAAGGAATGCTACAAGGACAGAAACTATTCACTCACCTCACTTTACTCCCCCTACTCTTATAAACCTTATTTTTTCAGTAAGCACATATTATAAGAGGGTTCCCGATGACTAGCTCTGGAATAGGACCTAAGTATTATCTTTTTAATCAATAATCCTTGACCTTGAAGATACAGATATGAAGAAAAAATGGCCAAAACAGAGAAAGATAAATAAAAGCACAAACCAAGGTAGAAATTACTTTGGGAGCTTAGACGTAGTGCTGAAAAAAATATGGACTAGTATCCTGACCACCTCCCTCTACATTCCTTCTTGACCATTCCCAGTAATTTTCAGATGACAGCCTCTTTGCAAAGTCTAGTATATCCTTGGCCATATTCATTCTGTATTTGTTCTGTCATCAAAGGCACTCCTTCCCTAAGTTGTCTCAAACAGCTCTAAATCTGCCTTTTCAAAGTCATGGTTTTGCAATATTTTAGGATCTTACTGTCCTCTCTTTATTTCTTGCAACTCCTTCAGTGACATTTTGTTCTTAGACACCAGGGACTGTTGCTGGGAGAGGAAAGGGATGGGAAGAAGCAAAGAGAGTTAGATCGTGCCAGAAAGTGAACACGGGGTATCTTCAAATTAGATTTATTTATTAGCATGATGACTCACAGGATAATAATGCCACTTTGCCAGTGGCCAGGATAGAAAGCAAGACTATAAAGGAATAACTGGCTGATACTTAGAGGCATCCAAGTTGTTATATCTTTAGGAAGTTAAAAAAGTACCTAGCCTCTGCTTACTCATCCCTGGGCCGGATGTTCTAAGCTGGAAAAAAAAAAATTTTTTTTTTTGCTTTCCTCTGATTTTGATCATCAAGGACAAAAGGCCCAAGTTCTGCCACTAATTAGATTTGTGACCTTGAGAAGTCACTCAATCCAGGTTAACCTCTGCTTCTTTGTTGAATAAACAGATGGTTAATTATATCTATTTTATGGTTCGTTATCACAAAATCTATCTACATATCTCCGTATCATACCCACTGAAATATTTATATATGTATATATATATGAAATATGTATATACATATGTATGTGTGTATATATATATATTCACACACATGACAGGATTGACTAAGGTCTTGTGCACAACAGAATACCATAGGTATTGAGAAAACCATTTTCCTTATTGCTCCCCCTTCCTCCCACTTAGTCTTGGTTTCTACCTTTATAGCAGGCTGAGCTGAGTCAACTGATCACTAAAATACCTTTCCTTCTTTGAATTCCATTCTTTTGGACATTTTTATACCTTTCACAAGGGAAGAAAATGGCATTACTTTCCAGAAGTTATTTTGTGTTAAGTAACATATCCTCTGGTCAGAAGAACTCTTCTCCTCAGTGTTCTCATGCACTTTTCTTTTTTTGCTCTCATAAATACATTTAAAGAGTCATTGCTACTCAGTTTCACCATAGGGCTTTCCAAGTTAAGCAGAGCAGGAGTGTCAGCCAGAGCCTTTTGGAAAGGCACAGGCAGCCTTCTTTGAGGGGTCAGAGCTCACCCTGTGGGCACGGTTTTCTCCATGAAGTTCCTTAGGGATGAACAGTGAATTGGTCTCCACGTGTACAGTCACTGCAGAATTTCTTTACTCTTCGTCTTTGCCCTCACTTGGAGAGGAAATGGTTCAGAGGACACTGGGACGGAGCGTGCCTTCTGAAGGCATCCTACCAACTGTCACATCAGCACTGAAGTCAGCTTCATGTTTCCTGCCAAACTCTATAAGTTCAATTTCCATATAATTTTCCAGGCCTCTGGAAGAAACTGTCATGACCCCAAAAAGGCCAGTAGAATCACAGAATGACAGAGTCGAAAACAATCCAGGAAATCATTCCCATTTCAACCTTTGTTTTAAGGATGAAGAACCTGATGGTCCTTAAGGGTAAGTGACTTGCTCAAGGTCTCAGAATAAGTTAGTGGCAGAGGAAAACAAACCAATATTATCATTACCCATTGCTGGATATTGTTTATGTAACACGTTAAATTTACAGAATGTCTCTTCAATACATGTCTTATTTCACTATTAAATTTATGTAAATTATTTATTATTTTCATCTCCACATACAGGGAAAAGATTTGAGATTAGAAAAGATTAAATAACTCTTTCTGAGAGCTTATCTCCAGAAATTCCAGAGCAGATATCTGCATTCCAGTTATTTTTATTTATTTATATATGTTTGTTTCCCTTATCATGCATCCAATTAAGGAACAGCTGGCTGGCCTTCCTTTATCAAATTTTATTTAAGGGAAAAAACAATGAAAGATTTCCATAAATTAGACCCTGATGATTTAAATAGAAATCTATTATGGAATTGATGGCTTTAAATCTACAATGGACAGACTTGTTTTTGATTTCTATGGAACCATGACCTTTAGAAATAAGAATGCCCTAACATACTTCTGCCTTGACTTCAGAAGAAAATTTAATAAGTATTTTATTGAGGAAATTAGTGACTTTTTATTCAGAAAAAATAATTATTAATTGAGGTATACTAATTTGGCAACCTCATGCAAAGAGTTGACTTATTGGAAAAGACCCTGATGCTGGGAGGGATTGAGGGCAGGAGGAGAAGGGGACGACAGAGGATGAGATGGCTGGATGGCATCACCAACTTGATGAACATGAGTTTGAGCAAACTCCAGGAGTTGGTGATGGACAGGGAGGCCTGGTTGCGATTCATGGGGTCTCAAAGAGTCAGACACGACTGAGTGACTGAACTGAACTGAATTATTAATTGAAGTAACATTAGAAATACTGATAAGAAAAGGGAAGAGTATAAAAATCACCCATCTACAACAGTACAATCTGGAAACAACATTTGATATACATGCTTTCCGATTTTTAAAATTCTCTTATGCATATGTATAAATCTTTAAACAAAAATATGTGATTATACTATATAGATTCTCTATTTTAAAAATAAATTATGATTATTTTCTTTAAGAGTATATACATAGATTCATTTTTAATCACTGCCTAATACACAATTTATGGATACAAAATTATTTAATTTCCTTTTGCTACACATTTGTTTCAAGTTTGACATTATTATAAATCGTGCTGCAGATGAACATCCTTGTTTATAGATATTTGCACATTACTCTGATTATTTCCCCAGAATATATTTCTAGAATTGAATTGCCAAGTCACAGAGTATGAATATTTTTACAACTTTTTATACATCATGGCAAACTGCCTTCCAGGGTGGGGAGGATGGTATTATTATCACAATACTTTGTCTTAATAATGTCTGATTGCCCCCATCCGAATGTTGCAGGAAGGGGGACCCCTTCCAGGGCCCAAAATTGGGCTCTTGTCTAACACTAGGAAATGAATTGTCCGAGGAGACACATCTGCTGACAAAGCAAGAGATTTTATTGGGAAAGGACACCTGGGTGGAGAGCAGTAGGTAAAGGAACCCAGGAGAACTGCTCTGCCGCATGGCTCGCAGTCTCGGGTTTTACGGTGATGGGATTAGTTTCTGGGTGGTCTTTGGCCAATCATTCTAATTCAGAGTCTTTCCTGGTGGCGCAGGCATCACTCAGCCAAGATGGATGCTAGAGAGAGGGATTCTGGGAAGTGGACGGACACACGGTGTCTCCTTTTGACCTTTCCCGAACGCTTTCCGTTGGTGGTGGCTTATCAGTTCTGTATGCCTTATCAGGATCTCCTGTCATAAAACAACTCATGCAAATGGTTACCATGGTGCTTGGCCAGGGTGTGCAGTTTCAATCAGTGTGCTTCCCCTGACACAAATACTATTTTCTGAGCTTAAGGAAATGACTCTGATCCACATTAGTAATATTTACCACCAATGATTTTAGGAAAAAGAAAAACTCTTCCATGTAAGCTTGATTTAGGTATTATGACTTCTAGAAAGTTATAAAAAGGGTTCTAGCCTTTGGATTTGGAAACACTGTGAATATGCCTAGTAAAAGGGATACTAGTCCATAGTTTCTAAGAAGAAATAGATGGGAGACTCTTGTGACTTGCTATTCCAGGGCCATGGTCATTGGCAATAGAGCAGAAAAGAGTCAATTCTAGAGCCTAACTATCTGTATTAAATGTTGACTCTATTATCCACTAGCTGTGTGGCTTCAGGCAACTACCTGTTTATTTACCTTTAAATGGGGAAGGTAATAGTCCTTAGTTAGCAGTATTATATGAAAATTAAATGAGTTATACAGGTAAAGCTAATGAATGATGCCTGACACATGAAAATACTAAGTAAATGTTAGCCATTATTGTTGTTGATGTTATTGTTATTAAGCTGTACTAATTATTATTAAAAACCAAATATATATCACAGACTTAACAGTGTTTGTTGAAAGAATAGCAAAGGACTGGTGAATGCATCTAGAGAGTTCTTGGCTAGAGACACAAATCTGGGAGCCTCTTACGGAGGAACCGTAGGTGAAGTAGGTAAGTGACTGAAAGGTGGTCCAGCAAAGAAAGTTGAACAATGAAGACTTTGATTCAGGTCCTGTGTCTATGAAGACCTTATGTCTAAAGTCAGAAAGAAGAAAGTAAGTTTGTAAAAGCTGGAGCTGATTTTGGTGATGAAGTATTTGGTAAACCAGCACAGCAAACAGAGCAGCCCATTCTGGTTTGAGCAGTTTGGGTTTTGAGCAGTTTGCGGTTTCAATCCTGGAAGATAAAGATGAAGAGGGCTTCCCAGGTGGTTCAGTGGTAAAGAAGCCATCTGCCAATGCAGACCCTTGAGTCAGGAAGATGCCCTGAGGAGGAGATGGCAACCCACTTCAGTACTCTTGCCTGGGAAATCCCATGGACAGAAGAGCCTGGTGGACTGCGGTCCATAAGGTTGCAAAGAGTCGGACATGACTGAGTGAGAAAGATGAAGAAAATAGATATGGGAAGGAATAAGGATTGATCCCTTTGCCCCTGCCCTTGACTTTATTATTACAGGTGACCTGATATACTAGCAATAAACACTTAAAAAACAGCAAGAAGTTAAGGTAGGGTTCTTTCAAAATAATAATTGCATTTTCTCTAGAGCTTCACTATCCAACATAATAGCTAGTCATATATGGCTATTTAAATTTTACTTGATTAAAATTAAAAATTTAAATTCAGTTCCTTGGCTGCACTGGCCATATTTCAAAATTCCAATAGCTACATATGGCTAGTGGCTACATATTTGTACAGCACTGAATGAAACATTTCCATCATTTCAGAGAGTTCTTTTGGACAGTGCTGCTTTCTATGATCGGAAGGATTTAGCAGTGTGGGGATTTCAGATACTCTGGCAAAAGGAAACTGTATTGAGGGTATGGCACATCCTGAGCCTTATTTAATTCCTGCGTTCAGTGTATCAGTCTGGTCTCAGCAGGAAAGAGACACTGCACAGAGATTGGACAGTTTGAGCAGAGTTTAATAATAGATTCCCATTGGCTGGACCTGAACGAAAGCCAGAAGGTGAGAGAACCTGTTAATGTAATCCACTAAGGTCAGGGGTAGAAGGATGGGCCACGGGTCTGCAGGGTTACCTGGCAACAAGAAATGACTTGGCTTCTCTAACCCACAGGTCTTTGACCGACTAAGCGAAGCATACATAGCGAATCCTTTCTCTTCTCTCTGGGTAGTCTGAACTTTTCCTTCTGTCTTCCCACAGAGAGGCACCAGGAAGCCTTTTATTGACATTTTCCCCACATTGGAAACACACTATTTAAGTTGTGCTCGGGAGGATTTTATTTTACACTTGGAGAGCCTGACTTTTTTGTATTAGTGAATTACCCAGCAGTTAGGCATTAAAATACATAATAAAAATCAGAACCAGGCTTGGGCATAGCTTTAGGTGACTGGGGGAGAGGAAGGAGAGAAAGTCCCCTTGGCTATGCAAGTAAACTTGAGGTATGGAGCCTTGTTTTTCGCAAGGATGAAGAATGTTTCCTTTGTGATATCTGGATATAGTCACCAGGCAGCTTTACTTTTTAATAGTTAGATTGGGAGAGAAATATACATTTGGTTATGGAACTTGGTCCCATCACAGACAGATTCTCACTACTGGTATTTTGAGTGATTCAAGACAATTCAAGAAGAAATTCTTACTCAGCATAAGACCACCTCCCAATTCCCACCTAATTAGAAGTCGTGCAGCTCTTTACTTTGCTTGTGCAGGTGTCCTTATTATTATCTCATTGCGGAGATGTGAAAACAGACTCCAATTAAACAATTTAGTCTGTATCACACACTTAATTGGTACTGGGACACTCAGAGCCTTCCAGTAAAAAGCTGGTGCTCTTCTACTAAACATTTCTCTGTATGGCAAAGCCAATAGAGTATTGTAAAGTAAAATAAAGTAAAAAAAAAAATAAATAAAAGTACATGGCACTGAAAAAAAAAGAAATATCACTTATTTCTTATGTTGATTAAATTTTCATTGGACAGAAAACGTATGCACATGAAACAATGAGATGGTATTCCATAAATTTAAGTATACTGAGGACTCACAGTACCTTCTCAGCAAATTCATTTTCTCTGGCTCCAAACCTGTTTGTCTTTCCATCCTTTCTATCTTGGTTATCACCATTATCATTTAAATCACACAAGCTAGAAACCTGAAAGTCATCCTAAGCTTTCCTCTCATTCTCAACTCTTCTGTTCATCCTCCAAATCCTAAAGTTACTAAAGACCTGTCCCCTCCTCTCCAACCCCACACTTCTGTCTAATTCGCGTATTCCTCGTATCTCACCAGAACTGTTCCAAAAGCATCTTACTGGTCTCTAGCTCAGTCCCAATCTGATCTGTTTTCCATGGTGGTCTCCTGGAGACTTTCTTTAAAGCCACATCTGAGCATACCATTCCAATTACTATAGTAGTAATCCCCAAATTCCAGCTATTCTAGTCTTGACTACCTGACTTTAGTCATAGCTGCAGATTATCTATACTCAAATCTGATTCAGCTGAGGTGAAGCAAATATGGCCACAGTGGTTGTTAAATAATGTAAAATGACTCTTTTTAATTTTCCGTGTTCTAACCAATAATAACTAAAACCACAGGTTGGAATATGCTGGTCACATAACATTTTTATATGAGAATCATTAAACTAAGTACATTAAGTACTAACTGTTTAAAAGAGCTATTAATACAACATCTAAAATCATCTTAGGGTAAATGTTTCAGCATGCAGAAAACACAGGACTCTAGAATAAAGCTTAACTCCTTAATGTGATACCAAGATCCACTAGAGTCTGACCATATCATTCACATTCTCTCTCACTGGGTCTTATTTTTCTTGTTCTATAGTTCTAGTTAATTATGTATTCTGACAACTAGTTTGGATCCTGGTACAGGGTAGATATTCAATAAATATTCATTGATTAAATGGATGAAGAGAACTTGCTTGCCCTACTAGATGTTCAGTTCTGTTCAGTCGCTCAGTCATGTCTGACCCTTTGCGACCCCGTGAATCGCAGCATGCCAGGCCTCCCTGTCCATCACCAACTCCCGGAGTTCACTCAG
>SJYV01022243.1:0-10682 GCA_006410875.1 Neotragus pygmaeus | reverse complement strand
ACTTATGATATTTTCAACTTACATTGTGTTTGTTAGGATATAACCCTGCCACAAGTTGAGGAAGATTTGTATGCTACTTTAAATCTATATGTCTGGATCCTTTTCATCATCTTAGAAAAATCTGAGTAAAGACTTTGAGTAAAGATAAAAATTAAAGAAATATTTACTGGCTGTTTTGATCTTTCTTTGATCAGAACATTGCTCCAAGACAGAGCCATGTGGGTCTCCAGGTTCACCAGCTGGTACTGGAGATAGATAACAAAGACCTGAGTTTTGTTAGTGTTTAGTGAAAACAGTTGAGTCTCTCAACCAGTGGTTTCTCCACTTCCACAGCCTCAGTTTATTTATATCCTGCATCACTTAGAGAATTGCAAATCCCCTTTCTTCCATCTTCCTGTCCATCCGTCCTCATTCTTGTTCTATAGTATAGTCTAACTAGGCATCTTAGCAATTTCATGTCCAACTCTCTTCATTTACCACCTCAGTGGACCTCAACATGAGATGATTGCACTATTTCAACAGCTCCCCAGGGCTCTTTGTGCATCTGCCCTAGTGGTTCTCTTGGGAGAAAGTTTAGACTATGGTTTGGCCGAGTTGCAAGCAGCAGGGTTTTTGGAATGTTAGGCATATGGAGATATCAGCTTTTTTCCTGAGGATGGTCTTTAAACTCAAAAGGACATCTGGGATTCCAACCAAATAGGCAAAATAAAAATTTGATAAAGAAGTAGGAAAAAAATCTGTTAGAGTTTAAAAAGTATTCCTGTTGAGGCACTTCTTTGGTCGGTTTACTGGGCAGTAAGAATTGTTCCTGCCAGAACACACACAGCTGGATTGCTGCAAAGTAGCTGGAGAGCTGTCCTACCCAGGGCTGGTCCTGGGACACACTTCCCGAGAGAGAGTTCAGGCTGTCCTTAAAGGAGGGGGTCCTCTGGTCTCTGACATGACAGGACCTAATATCTCACAGGGCAGAAGCTGAGCTGTTGCCTCTGAGAGATGACGTACCTTCTGGCAGCCAAGCTCAGCTCCTGTGTTCAAGCCAGTCCTCACCACTTTCCACATGCAAATGTGCACTCAACTCCACCACCCATTGTTTAAGGGTGATTTAAAGAGCTTAAAACTCCTGGAAAGATGGACCTATCTCCTCACATATTTTTGTTTGGAAGTAATTTGGACTAATCTGTCTCAGTATGTTATAAAGGTTATGAAAATTAAATGAGGGCTAAAACCCTGAAGACCTGAGTCAGTCAAGCCCTCATCTAATCTGCCCACAAATATTCCTTGAAAACCCATGAGGTGTCAGGCAGTGAGGCCTTTCTGGAGGCTACAGATACAGCGATGAATAGGACATGCGTAGGATCCCCTGCCCTCTGGGAGGATACAGACTAGTGAGGGATTTAGCTAAGTTAATGGGTATGCATAGTGCATACATACCATGTACACTAAGCCTCAAGAACACCTTACATAAGTCAGGATGGGAAGGACCAAACGGATTAGTGTTGGGGGAGGCATGATAAACAGAGGTGTCTGGTGTTTACATTACTGTGCAGTCAGATCTCAGCAGAGTTTTTTATTGCATCATATTTAATATTTTATTGTATTTTACATCTTTATTCATCAACACATACATGTTATTTTCCAGATATTAGCATGCATTTATTTATTCATTTAGTACTCACTGAATGCCTCTTATGAGCCAGGCACTACACTAACATACCAGGAATTCTGCTGTGAAAAGGGGATTGCGATTTTCCTGGGAAATAGTTTCTAGAGGCCTCGAACTCAGACTGTGCAGGTAAGTAAAGCCAGTTCAGTTGACTGAAGTAGGGATGATGAAGACTCACTAACCCTGACAGAGGCTTCTCTGTCTATGGTGTTAAAATTCAGCTTATTAAGCAGCACTGAGTCACTGACAGGTTACCAACGGGAGGCTGCAGCAGGATCAAGAGTAGTAGCTGTTTCACACTTAAAATATAGAGGGGGTGTCTAGGATGCAGCTTCTGGAGGAATTGTAAGTCCCACAGACAAACATGGGGATAGTAGAAAGACAGGAGTTCTGGGGCCCAAGCAACTCTAATCCAACTGTCTACAGTTGGCCCTGAATCTTCATTGTCAACTCTAAAGAAAGCGTCAGCGAATGCAAATCAAAACTACAGTGTAGTACCACCTCAAACTGGCCAGAATGGTCATCATCAAAAAATCTATAAATAATAAATGCTGGTAAGCGTGTGGAGGAAAGGAAACTCTCCTATGCTGTTAATGGGGATGTAAATTGGTGCAGCCACTAAGGAAAACAGTAGGGAGGTTCCTTAAAAAAACTAAAACTAGAACTACCATATGACCCAGCAATCCCATTCCTGGGCATAAATTTGGAGAAAACTCTAATTTGGAAAGATACATACACCCCAATAGCAGCACTATTTACAGGAGCCAAGACATGGCAATAACCTAATATCCATTGACAGATGAGTGGATAAAGAATGGTTCACATATACAATGGGATAGTACTCAGCCATAAAAAAGAATAAACTAATGCCATTTGCAGCAACTTGGAAGGACATAGAAATTGTCATACTAACTGAAGTAGGTCAGGCAGAGAAAAACAAATACCACATGATATCACTTACATGTGGAATCTCAAATAGAATGCTAATAAACTAATCTACGAAACAGAAATAGACTCATGGACATAGCAAATAGACTTGAGGTTGTCAGGGGGAAGGGGAGGGGGGAGGGAAGGATTGGGATTAGCAGATGGATTAGCAGATGTAAACTATTATATGCAGAATGGATAAACAACAAAGTCCTATTGTATGGCACAAGGAATTATATTCAATATCCTGTGATAGACCCTAATAGAAAACAGATATTAGCAGGTACAAAACAGGTATTGGCAGTGTACATGCAGTCAGCCCTGTCTGACTCTGCAACCCACGGACTGTAGTCCTCCAGGCTCTTCTGTGTGTGGAATTTCTCAGGCAAGAATATCAGAGTGGGTTGCCATTTCCTCCTCCAGGGGACCTTCCTCGCCCAAGGATCGAACCTGCATCTCTTGCATCCCCAACATTGGCAGATGGATTCTTTACCAGTGTGCCACTTGAAAAGAATTAGTGAAAGAATATATATATTGTATATATGTGTGTGTCTATAACTGAATCACTTTGACCACAGTAGAAATTAACATTTTAAAAAGATAAAGCATCACTGTCTCACCTCTTCCCAAGGTCTTACTTCTCCCCACTTACCTGATAAGATTATACACCTGGGAGCTGAAGCAACTTCACTTTTATGTCCTTAATGTAAACTTCCAGTGAAAGAAGAAATTCATTAGAAAAACATAAAGAGTAATTAAGATTATGATGCTGCTTACTGCAGGAAGAAATATAAAGCAAGGAAAATCTCATCAGGTAGAGGACAAGGAGAACTTCAGACTCTGAGAGTGGCGTTGAAGGAGGATCCATCAGAGCTCCTGGTTATGGAGAGGAGGTGCAAGCTCTGCACTGTGAGGAGAGGAATGAGGTGGGACTCTACATCCAGGAGGAACAGAGAGGCAACCCCAGGACAAATGCTGTGCCCCAGTGCAGTGGTCCAGACCATGGGACACAAACAAGCTATCAGTTGCCCAAGGAAGACAGACTGGCTGCACATAGCCAGGGCTCAGCTGTGGGACACATGGGCATAGGGAAGCGCCAGGGGGTGGCAGAGCCCTGGCCAGGGCCACAGGTCTGCTTCCCAACGCCTCTCATCCTGACCTCTGTGGGAGCCAGAACAGTGCTGCTACAGAGGGAAGAAGCCCATGGCTGGGAGCAGAGGTGGGGAGCCTCCCTCACTTGTGATTGTGGCCAAGGAGGTCGACAGGGTCAGCAGCAAGGTAGGGTACCCCATGAGCCGTGTGGGACCCTTTAGATGAGGCACGATGACATGATGATGGCACGTGCTACTGAAAAGCCCCAGCTGCCACCCCTTGCTCAGGGGAAGTAATCTTAGAAATGTGGCTTACACACACGATCTTCTGTAAGACCCACATCACAAACAAAACAAGTGCACTGAGCACTTTCTCCACTTTCACAGAGTTCTCTGGAGACTTTCCTATCCTTTGATGTCAGAGTAGCATTAGCCAACCTGGGCATGTGTTTCCCACTCCATCGCATGGTGGTAAACTTCCAACTGCTTCCCACTTGTGAAGGGAAAAGAGCAACATGGGTTTTCACGAGTAATTGGTTTGATAGATAGTACGTTGGAAAATAGCTATACATTCCATTAGAAAATTACATACATTTGCACAAGAGACACATTTTGGGTGAATACATAAAGCTTAAAAGTAACTAAATAATCACTCCATACTGTGTTGGCAAAGTGGCTTCCCCGGTGGCACTAGTGGTAAAAAACCCACCTGACAAAGCCGGAGACATAAGAGACACAGGTTCGGTCCCTGGGTTGGGAAGATCGCCTGGAGAAGCTCATGACAACCCACTCCAGTATTCTTGCCTGATGAATCTCGTGGACAGAGGTGCCAGACAGGCTATAGTCCACAGGTTCGCAAAGTCAGACATGACTGAAGCAACTTAGCAAGGACATACTATGTTTGCAAAGATATATTTTTTCTAAAAATATCTAGGTATAAAGTGAAACTTGAATAAATAATGTTTGGTGGATATAAGATTGTTGCTGTGTATTTATATTTGCATTTGAAAGCCAAACTCTTGGGTAGCTTATAGTCCAAACTCAGCCTTTCAATGGAGGTGCACTGTTCAGGTCAATTGCAGTATCAGTATTATGTTAAGCAAAGTTGTTATTAAGTAAACACACATCACTTTTCCTCCCTGCAAAAGCCTCAAGTTGCTTTTTTTAACATTAGCTTCCATATCTTGCTCATTTGCCTTTAAAGCACTGTTACAGCATTTTCTGTTTCTTTGCAGAACTGATCACAGTGCATGGAATATTTAGAGGTTAGCATCAAATTTTATCCGGAATCATTTTTCATAAGGAATGAAAACATCATCTCTCCTTTATACCCTTGTTGTAAATTCTTAAGTGTTGCCTAAAGCAATTTATATCCATGGTTTCTTCTATGGTTGAACAAGGGTAACTATACACTGAGTTGGGAATACCTTTCTCCATACATTTCATAGTTTCTATTCTTGGGTACTAGCTAACTTATTCTGCTTTACAATACTTCTCTTAGCAGATTCCTCAGATTTACCACTTATAAACAGAGTAATTTCCTTATGCATATATTGACAGATCAACAGTCTCAAACAAGCAAGGAACAAACTTGCTACATATGTTCATCTCAGCACAGATGCTTGCCCCCTCATTTTGGTTTTTTAAAGGCATCAAATATTAATAAATGCACTTGTGAATGTTCTTAACATATGTCTCTAAGATAACCTAATTTTGTACCAAAATTCATCTTCACTAGGTTTACAAAATCTTTATATAGGCAACTCTTTTTAATAAAACAAATTTCTGTGGGTGACATAGTACCATAAGCACAGATTGCTAAAGAGAGAAGCAAAAAGGTTGATCAGTGTGGTTTAGATTCAACCAACTACATTGAAAGTCTTATAGTCAAATAATTGCTATTTAAGAAATTCACAGCTGGGGGCAAGACCACAGTGGCTGCTGACTCAAATGATGCTGAGACTGCATATCTAATAAACTGTCAGCCAAATCCATTGGGATCGACAGGCCAATGTTAATAGTCAGGTTAGGACCTGCTGAAGACTCATGGGCAGCATAAACATCAGCAGCCTTTCCTGCATTTGGAAAAGATAAATGATTTTCGTCCAGTGATGCTCTACAGAGTGATACTCTGAGAAACATGATGAATACATTTTCCTGAACAAAGTCAGCCCACCATACAATCAAAGTAAAGCAAGGCTTCGAGCAAATAATTTATGGTAAGAAATGGGGATAATAGGCAGTTGTATTGAATTAAAAGCTCAAAGCTTGCAAGCAAATGACTCAATTTGGGCCCCAGTTTCATATTTAGTAGTTGAGAGATCTTCTCCAGACCAATGTCCCAGGGAGAGTGTTGCCAGCCCTATCTGACACACAGATGAGAAGTCACATCACTGGAGATTAGAGTCCCCTCCTATGCTGTATGTGAGATGATGCTTTGGCCACATTATCATTGAATTCCTGAACTAGACCAAGCCGGTTCTTGATAAGTGGTGCATTTTACCTGCTAGTGGGCTTCCCTTGTGGCTCAGCTGGTAGAGAATTTGCCTGCAATGCAGGAGACCTGGGTTCAATCCCTGGGTTGGGAAGATCCCCTGGAGAAAGGAAAGGCTACCCACTCTAGTCTTCTGGCCTGAACAGTCCATGGGGGTCACAAAGAGTTGGACATGACTGAGCGACTTTCACTTTTCCCTACTAGTAACAGGTTTCTCAGTGATGCTTGATTTATTGTATTTTCCGTCCTTCCCTGATGCATTCAAGATTACATGTAATGGAAATTGCATGGTAAGGGGGAAAGCATGGGGGTACAGAGTCCAGGGGTTTCTTAAACCCTTAGTCTGTGACCCAGAATCATCTTTTGATTCACTCCTTACATCAATCTTATCACCCTTAGTTTCTGAATGAGTAAACAAAGAAACACTTAAAAAGTTTATATGGCTTGCCAAATTAACCGGTATTGGAAACAGTTAATAATTTGAATGCACATGGTTTGATTCTACAGTCCTTGCTATGATCTACAGCCCTCCCATGAAAAGGGGATCATAGTTGATACAGAGGGGCTGATGGGGCAGAGGTCAGCCATGTCTCCCCAGACTAACCTAGAAGTTCATCCAAGACTTCTAGGGTCCCTGCAAACAAACATTTGGGAGATGAAAGCTATACAAATTCCTCCTCTGTCTTTCCCTGAGATCCCTACTGAATTCATGCGCTTCCCAAGAGGAGCTGCCAGTGGACCCTGAATTAGGATGGGTCAGTTCCCCACACCAGGATAGCCACCACCAGCGGTGACAGAAAGGAAGGGCTGTTATGATTCAGGTCAGTGACAAGGACTTTTATTAAATAACAGAGATGATGTTACACCATGAAAGCTCATGGCTATGAAACCTTTCCTCTTAGTGTCCACAGAAAGGAACCAGTCTTCATCTCTCTGAGTTTAGCTTTGGTTTAAACCTATGGGGTTAATAGTTTAAGCTGACTTTCAAAATTCCTTCTAAATCCTTATGACACTGCGATCCTATCCATGTTTAATGATAATTTTTCTTTAGCAAACCTTTGAAAACAAGCCCTTTTATTATTAAACTTGCTGGGATCACCAGGAAAATTTTTAAAGAGTAATGAAGTTTTGACCGAAATTTCCTGTAAGCAATCCAAAAATGTACATTTGTGTTTATGTACATAGGAACTAGCTTAATTCCAATTGAACTGGGTGAAAAGTATCCTAAAAGACTCAAGATCTGGTAAATTGTATTTTGGTAACAGATGTTGCTGTGACAGTTTTAAAAACGTGATTACATTTGAATGTCAAGACAAGATGCAGCTTTGGTGGTGGAGTTTGAGATCTTTTATAACAAACGCCGTCATTCTAGTCCTGTTATTGCAATGTATTGGTGATACTGGTATTGTTACTATTGTTTTCATAGATAATTAGTTTTGGGTGTTGCTTTTGAAATCTGAGATTTTATTCTCAATGAAGATGTTTTCAATCTGTAGAAAAAAAAACTTCGGAGTAAAAGCTCTTTACTAACTAGTCAGATTTTTTTTTTTAATCTCAAAAATTTCTAACTTATTTTTTTAAATGAATTTATATTGGAGTATATTTGGGGCTTCCTTCATAAGTCAGCTAACAAAGAATCTGCCTGCGAAGCAAGAGACCCCAGTTTGATTCTTGGGTCGAGAAGTTTTCCTGGAGAAGGGATAGACGGCCCACTCCAGCATTCTTGGGCTTCTCTGGTGGCTCAGTTGGTAAAGAATCTGCTTGCAATGCAGGAGACCTGGGTTCGATTCCTAGGTTGGGGAATCGAAGTTTTGACCGAAATTTCCTGTAAGCAATCCAAAAATGTGCATTCATGTTTATGTACATAGGAACTAGCTTAATTCCAATTGAACTGGGTGAAAAGTATCCGAAAACACTCAAGATCTGGTAAATTGTATTTTGGTAACAGATGTTGTTGTGACAGTTTTTAAAACGTGATTACATTTGAATGTCAAGGCAAGATGCAGCTTTGGATCCCATCCTAGGGGAGGGGATGGCAACCTACTCCAATATTCTTGCCTGGAGAATCCCATGAACAGAGGAGCTGGTGGGCTACAGTCCACAGGGTCACAGAGAGCTGGACACGCAGAGTGACTAAGCACAGCACAGCTGGTTTACAACATTGTGTTAGTTTCTGTTGTACAGCAAATGAGTCAGTTAACATATATCCACTCTTGCTTAGACTCTTTTCCTGTAAATGTCATTACAGAGTATTGAGTAGGGTTCCCTGTGCTATATTGCTGCTACTGTTTGATTGCTGAGTGGTACCTGACTCTTTGCGACTCCATGGACTGTAGCCCACTAGGCTCCTCTGTCCATGGGATTTCCTAGGCAAGAACACTAGAGTGGGTTGCCATTTCCTTCTTCAGGGGATCTTCCTTACCCAGAGATTGAACCCACATCTCCTGCTAGGCAGGCAGATTCATTACCTCTGAGCCAACTGGGAAGTTCCCTGTGCTATACAGTAAGTTCTTATCAGCTATCTATTTCATCTATAGTAATGTGTATATGTCAAGTCACAATCTCCCAATTTATCCCCTTCTTTTAAAATAAAATCATTTATTAATACTTAATTCTAACTAGGGAAGGTTAAAACATCTACTTCTGCTTTATTGACTATGCCAAAGCCTTTGACTGTGTGGATCACAATAAACTGTGGACAATTCTGAAAGAGATGGGAATCCCAGACCACCTAACCTGCCTCTTGAGAAATCTGTATGCAGGTCAGGAAGCAACAGTTAGAACTGCACATGGAACAACAGACTGGTTCCAAATTGGAAAAGGAGTAAGTCAAGGCTGTATACTGTCACCCTGCTTATTTAACTTCTATGCAGAGTACCTCATGAGAAACACTGGACTGGAAGAAACACAAGCTGGAATCAAGATTGCCGGGAGAAATATAAATAACCTGAGATATGCAGATGACACCACCCTTATGGCAGAAAGTGAAGAGGAACTACAAAGCCTCTTGATGAAAGTGA
Organism: Neotragus pygmaeus; assembly: GCA_006410875.1. Lineage (NCBI taxonomy): Eukaryota > Metazoa > Chordata > Mammalia > Artiodactyla > Bovidae > Neotragus > Neotragus pygmaeus. The sequence continues at coordinate 1,487 of SJYV01022243.1, read as the reverse complement.
AAGAGGAGAATGAAAAAGTTGGCTTAAAGCTCAGCATTCAGAAAACGAAGATCATGGCATCCGGTCCCATCACTTCATGGGAAATAGATGGGGAAACAGTGGAAACAGTGTCAGACGTTATTTTTGGGGGGCTCCAAAATCACTGCANGGGCGGCAGGCTGGCAGGGCCAGGCGTGGCTGGGAGGAGGCACCTGGGTCCAGGCTGTGATCCCTGGAGTGAGTACCCTCCTGCCGGGGAGGCTGCGAGGGGCTGCCTCGTGCGCGGCAGAGCTTTCGCACCAGGACCCCGCACGCTTGGGAACCGTGCAGCCGCAGGACACTGTGTGCTTCCCTGTCGGGGGCGGAGGCCTGCTCCTGGCCACACTGATGGCGGGGGTCTCAGGGACGACGCTGGGCCCCGGGCCTCGTGCCTTTCCCCGTTCGTGTCGTGTGACAGGATTCCTGCATTCATCACGGTCCTCACAAGAAGAGGGACGCCAGCTCGCTCGGTGCATGGCCACCATTGACCCCTTGCACTGCTGATGGCCCACGTCCCAGATGAGAAAAGCAAGGTCACAAGGGTGAGGTGCATAGGCAGAGCCAGGACTTGACCTCACACCCAGCCCGGGCAGCGGCCCTGCCCCGACCAGCAGCTTTACAGAGGTGGGATGTCCACGCCACGCAATCTATGTGCTCCTCACTGTGTGACTTCTGAACACTTCACCCGCCACCCCAAACAAGCACCGGTCCCCGCCACCTCCCCCGACCTCGCGCCACTGTACCACCTCCCGTCTGTAGACGTGCCTCCCTGGGCACTTTATGCCAGGGCGTTTTGCATCTGCCTGCCTTCATTTAGCAGAATGCCTTTGAGCCTCATCCGCGTAGGAGCGTGTCAGAATCTCATTCCTTTTTTGCGGCTGAATAGCGTTCCATTGTGTGGACAGACCACACTTCATGCTCCGTTCAGCCACCGAGGAGCATTTGGGTCGTCTCCCTTTTGGCTGTCGGGACTGAGGCTTCTGCCTCGCTTACGGCGCCTCACCCGGTTCTTAGAGATCACTGGAGCTCACAGGCCTCCTCGCTCCCTGGCAGTGCTGGTGGCCTGCCTGTGTCGATCCCTCCCGCTGGCCAAATCTCCTGCCCCACGGCCCCGGGCTGCAGGGCTGGCCCCTCCCTGCCCTCCCACCTCAGCGCCCCCTGGGCTGGCAGATGCTGTGACGCTTGGCCACCTCCTGTGGTTCAGGCAGCACTACCCTGGGTGTCGGTCCCTGTAAACCGCACACCAGTGAGTGTTACCTGGAACCGCAGGACTGAAGCCGTAGGTGAAGGTGGGTCACCGGCCCCCAGCGTGATGTGCACAGGGTTCCTGGGGCTGGCTTCCTGGAGCGGGGGTGCCTGACCTGATCTTCCCATGGGAGGCCCTAACCAGCGCCTCCGATGAGTCTGCTCCGAGGGGCTGCAGGGAGAGCTGTCTTCTCAGCTGGGGGGTGGAACCCTGAGTCCCGGCA
>SJYV01022240.1:0-10138 GCA_006410875.1 Neotragus pygmaeus | reverse complement strand
CAGGCTCCTCCATCCACAGGAGTTTCCAGGCAAGAGTACTGGAGTGGGATGCCATTGCCTTCTCCATGGTTGAAACTCTAGCCTCAAGTATTTCCAAACATGTACATGCCTACTTGCTTCTCAAGGTTCCTGAACAATGCAATGTGACCAAATGAGGGAAAATACTTTAAGAAGTGTTAAGTACCACACATGTGTATTATTAAGCATGAAAGCCCGCATCAGAATGTGACGACAAGGTGGCAACAAGTCTGCAGTTCCTGTACTTCAGTCCTGCACAATTAAAAGCCAGCCTTCCTCTGAGAATTCCAGCACTCTACACAACGGGGTGACCATGTCTCAGCTCTAACAATAATAAAACTACTTGTTCAGTTACTGGAAATTTCCCAAGTTTCAGGTACTGTGCTAGATACTATGTGTGCACTGTTTTATTTAATCTTAGAAATAACCTTATAAAAATGAGACTACAGATTCCCATTTCACAGATGAAAAGGCAGAGTGGAAGTGCAACGTGATTCGTCTGAAAATGGAAGCTTAACCATGAAAATGAAGGGACTGCTAAAGGATTTTCACAGATCATGACAAAGTGATTTTAAACTATATCTGAAAGCAAAGGTCCAAATATACCAAGAAACTCCTAAGAAAAAAGCAAGCCAAGTGACTTGTCCCACCAGATAATGTTTATTTTAAAGTTACTGTAATTAAGACATTTGGTACTTGTAAAGAAGACAAAAAGAGAAATGGAAGTAAAGAGAGAAATCAGAAACATACCAATGCTTGTAATGGGAACTGGAATATAACAGGGCTGATATGCAGACCAGCAGAGGGTTACTCAAAGAAGAGCTGATTACGAAGTAAGCAGTAGAGGATTACTCAAATAAGAGCTGATTATGAAGAAGTAAAACTGAATCTCTATCTTAAAAAACAAACAGCTAGCCTGCATGCCCAAGTCTGCATGCATCAAAACCTTAAATATGAAGGACATGACTTGAAAACCTTAATAGATGAAAAAAATAAAGNCTCAAATAAGAGCTGATTATGAAGAAGTAAAACTGAATCTCTATCTTAAAAAACAAACAGCTAGCCTGCATGCCCAAGTCTGCATGCATCAAAACCTTAAATATGAAGGACATGACTTGAAAACCTTAATAGATGAAAAAAATAAAGAACTATTTATCACTTCACCATAGAGAAAGATTTCTTAAACAAGATGCAAAAGAGCACTAAAAAAAGATCAAACATGACTACAGTACAGTGAAGAATTTTTGCTTATAAAAAGAAACCACAAAGTGAAAAATACAGGTTGGACAAGAGTATGATTCACAAGGGATTCTCTCTGGACACCCACTGTTCTGTACAGTAGCCGTGACACACATGTGGCTTTTGAGAAATTGAAATGTGACTAGGATGAATTGAGATTTACCCTAAGTTTAAAATACACACCAGATTTCAAATCTTCATCTGTAATTTTATATGATAATGTAAACTAAGGTAAATGAAATAGCAAGTTATTAAAACCAATTTTACCAGTTTCTTTCTTTTTTAATGTGGTTACTAGAAATGATTAACTTACATATGTAGCTTGCATCGTTTCTATTGGGCAGCGCTGATCTAGAATATATAATCAGTGCGGATGGAAATGGCAACCCACTCCAGTATTCTTGCCTGGGAAATTAGAGGAGCCAGGTGGGATACAGTTCATGGGGTTGCAAAAGCATCAGACACGACTTAGTGACTGAACAGCAAATAAGTTAATAACAAAGATCAAAACTTGATTTAAAAAAAAAAAAAGGAAAAATGTTAGAGATATTTCACAGAAGAAACAAATAGCCAACAGAAGAAGATGCTCAACCTTAAGTAATCCAAATTAATTATAAACTAAAACTGCACAGAAACATATCTTATGCCACCAGGTTAGGAAAATGTAAGAACTCTAATAGTATCAACTATTGGCAAGGGTATGGAGCAATGAAACCTCTCATTCATTGCTGGTGGAGTAAAAGTTGGTACAGCCACTTCTAGAAAAAGTTTGGCATTAGACAGTTAAGACTGAACATGCCCATTATGAAGAGCGAGTTAGCCAGTTCACAGGGTTATCTACCCTAGAAAACTCTTGCCTGTGTATGATGGGAGACATGCGCAACAATGCTTTTAACAGCCCCATTTAAGATACCAGAAACCAGAAACGATCCAAGTTTCTATCCACACCAGAGGGGGTTAAATCAGTTGTGAAAAACTATACAGAACATTTAAGAAGAATGAACTGAAGCTCCATTCAACTAAACAATAATAGCAATATGAAGATGTTATCTCCTAAAAGTTAAATGATCACACAAAATTCAGTGGGCACTTTCTCTCTGAGGGTGGGACGTGAGCATGCCTGGGGAGGGAATCCTGGAGAATAGGATTCAGGTTCTATTTTCTTAAACTGGGTGGTATATTCCCAGGGGCTTATTTTCCTCTAACTTAAATTATAAATATACATTGTATGTCCTGATGTTTAAGTATACTATTTCACAATTTAAAGGGTTTTTGGAAAGGAAAAAACAAAAACAAAAACAGTTACTCTGTGCATGTGTGATATTGCATTCATTCAAAAGCACGGCCTTTCACTTGCTTTTTAACCCTGAGCCCTCTCAAGTGGGGCCATGTTCTGTTGACCTTTTCTCTACAACTCGGCTCCTCTTGCATATCCTGTCCTACGTGATCTCTAGGTTACATATTTTACTTATGACATGAATATCATCCTTGGAGAAATAAAATAAGGAGTGCCCTTGTTGTGTTTGACTCATCTCAGTCACTTTCTCTGCGTGGAGCACAGACCGAAGGGAAGCAGGACCTGCAGTCCATAGCCACGGAGTTCAGAGGACCTGGGGGAGCTGGTGGAGGGGCCCAGCCCCTCTATTTTGTAAGCCTTCTGCATCCTCTTGCAACAGAGCTCCTGGACTCGTACTCTTGGAGAGAGGTAATAAAATAAAAAGTGACAGACTTACTGAAGTTTCTTTAGAATGGCCAGGTTTCCAGATGATTCTGCAGCTCTCAACCCACACTGAGGCAAGGGTGGCAAAAGCAGGTTTAGTCGACTTGCAAACCAGACCTCTAGCTTGATGCTGAAACCATTAAATGAGTTGTTGTTGTTTTTGTTAAAGAAGTCAAACCACCTTAGCACGTACTTTCCCTCAAGTCTCCTATTTTTTTCCCCTTTCCCTTAGAAATGTCAAATTGAATCTCTGTTAGAAACATTCAGTCTCAGGCATAAGTCATCTTCCTTAGGTGACGACTAAGGATAAACCCATGTTACTTGGGTCTGTATTTTAATTCTGGCACCTGTATCACCTGTAAGCCATTATCACCTTGGGACCATCATTGCCTCCACCTGAGGGCAACTGAGTCTTTCAGTAAAGAGTTTATGGGGCCTACTAATCTTATCCATACTAGGCTGTGGGTTTCAGAACCTTGATCTTCTGTCTCCTCTAGGTCCTGGCTTTAAACAACATGAGTCCCAAGTCCTGGTTTTAACCAACAAGTCCAATCAATACACAAACCTGGTCATGACAAATCAATGCACAGACTGTTCTTCTCACTGTGGAGTGGAACAATTACTAAAATCTATTTGCCAGTAAATGTACCTTGTCTTGTAAATCATTGGGTTGTTAACCTTACAATGGCGACATGCCTCTCTATCCAATTCAATTAAAGTGCAGACCAAGGTAATACTTAAGAATACATTTCGGGCAGAGGGATACACTATTATTATATCCTCATAAATTAAACAATACATTTATTTTCCTTCTTGGAAAAAGAACACCAAATGATAAAGACAAGGTAGAGGAGAAACAGAGACAATGATGTAAAGAGCAGCTCGAGAGGACTGGAGACAAGAGAAGAACCCCAAGGACATGGACCACGTCGCCTTTGGCCACCATTCCCTCTGACATTGCTGAGAGTTCCTGGGCGATGTGAAGGATGGGGCAGATGGTGCACTCTGAGTGTTAGGGGCTGGAGTTCAACCTTGTGACAAAGAAACCCCTCAGTTGTACCAAAGAGCTAAGAGTTCAGGACCTGCGCCTGTCTGGTGTGACTGTAACCAAACGATTTGATGCCCCAAAGGAGCAGAAGTTCTGAGGCCTGACACTGATGGTCTCTAGTCTGGGAGGGATTCTTCTCTCTCCTAAACGTTCTGAGGGTGAGTCCAGGAAATTTTCCCTTACAGCATTTATTCTCTCTCAGTTTTCTTCCTATTTCCCATTTCAGGGGTTAGGGACAGATTAAACTGGACTGATGGTTTGTCACTAGATTAGATAATAGGTATGTATACTTTCTTCGCAAGGAACTCAAAATTAAGCTTCTCTTCCATTATCTTTCTCTCCAAATTCCTCCAACCTGCACCACATTCCAGCTATAGCCAGCAGAGCGTAATGCTATTTTCTATTGCTGCCCTAACAAACCAATGCAAACTTAGAGGCTAAAAGAATTCAAGTTTCTTATTTTACACTTCTATGGGTCAGAAGTGTAACTCAGGCTCAGTAAGCCAAAATCAAGGTGTGGGCAGGGCTGTCCACACCACTAGACTCCAGAAGAGAGCCCATGTCCTTGCTGGTGCAGGTAGTTGGAGAATTCAGCTCCTTGCAGTCTGAGAACTGAGGTCCGGGTTTCCTTCCTGCATCTCTCAGCTTGTGCTGCTTTCCACTTCTTAAAGCCAGCAGCGCAGGCTCACATGCCTCCTTCTCTCCTCACATGCCTCTCTTCCCTCCTGCCTCTTCTGGCACTTCTTTGTGGCATCTCTCCTGATTTAGCCAGGAAAGGTTTTCTGCTTTTGAGGGTTTGTCTGATTCCATTGGGTGCACCCGGATAATCTAGGGTAATCTTACCATCCGGGATTTATTACCTCAGTCACATCTGCCGGGGCTTCCTGGTGGCTCAGGGGTAAACAACCTATCTGGCAGAAGCAACGGGTTCAATCCCTGATCTGGGAAGATGTCCCACTTGTCTCAGAGCAACTAGGCCGGTGTGCCATAACTATTGAGCCCAAGTGTTGCAACCACTGAAATCCATGTGCCCTAGAACTCATGCTCTGTAACAAAAGAAGCCAGTGTGATGAGAGACCCGTGCACCCCAAGAGAGTAGCCCACTCTTGCCACAGCTGGAGAAAAGCCCTCTCAGCAACGAAGACCCAGCCCAGCCAAAATAATAATTAATCACATCTACGAAACCCCTTTTCTTTTATAAGATAACATGTTTCCAGGTTCCAGGAATTCAACAATGGACATCACTGGTGGGCAGCGGGTGGTGTGCGTTATTCAGCTTCTACCTTGGAGCAGGGCTCATACTGGATGGGCCACTGCTAAGAATGGAAGAAGAGAGAAGACCTGACTGTTTATTTTCTCCCTTTCCTTTCCCTCCTCTGTCCCGATACCTCCCGTCTCTACTCTGAAAGCAAAATTTGGCTACTCACCACATTCCCATTCTCAAACAGACCATCTGGTTGCAGAGCTCTCGGTGGAGACAGTCAGGAAGATGAACTCCCTTTGCCGCCCAGCATCTCAGATTTCTCCGAGTGAAATGGTCCTTTCAGCGTTTTCCCAGGGGTCCAAGGGCGTCGGTGCACATCAGAATCACCTGTGGGCATATGCCTTCCCACTGGAGATCTACTTCTGCTGTGCTGCTACGGAGGGTGGCTTCACCTTGCGCTCAGTGAACCGAGAGCAGATGGCTTGAGAAGTTCTACTGCCCCGAGTGTGCTGGGAGCGACTAGGGTTCAATGGTTTTAGGAGACCCCCGCTCTGGCAGATGACCCTCTGTCCAAAGGCTCTCCCCTTTCCCTACCTCTCCTTCTTTTGTGGCCGCCAAAGACTCGTTTCCTCACAATAGGAAAGAAGCTTGGCCTCTCTGAGCTCTTATTTTGTCTGTCTCTCCTACTGCTTTAACCTGGGTCGTAAGCCTCTGCTTAACCCTGCACGCAGACAGGTCACTCATGAAAGGAGTTCCACTTTCAGCTTAAGATTCATGCATGCAGCTCCTTACCCGAAATTTGCCTACTGTGGGGAGATGAGGAAGTATGAATAAAAATAACGATTGTCTTGTCAAGATTTATAGGAGCTTGATGGCCAGACCCCCATCGGTTAGAGTCAACTGACCAAGAACAAAGGTTTTCACGAGGCTCCCCTGACCCTTGCTGGGGCCCAGAGGCCTGCTGTCACCTGTCACCTCTTGACTTCAACCCCTTCCTGCCTCCCCCTTTCCTGGCATAAAAGAAGTCTGGATTCAACCCCAGATTTAAGTGGTTCCTTCTGACATTAGTTCACTGTCTTCTTGGCTTGCTGACTTTCTGAATAAAGTTCCTTTTTGCCCCCTAACACCTTGTCTTTCCACTTACTGGCCTGTTGTGTGGGCAAGTAGTACAAATGTGGGCTTGGCAACCACAAGGGCGGCCACACCTGTTGTTTCTGAGGCCACCAAGTCCCCGAGGGGGGCCTGCAGGCGGAGCTCTCACTCGATATGTTTTGATAGTATCTGGGTTGGACAAAGTTTCCTTCGGGTTTTTCCATAAGGGCTTATGGAAAAATCTGAATGATCTTTTTGGCCACCCAATATATTGCCATGAAAGCATTCTCTTTGAAGTCAGCAGTAAGTTGTATGATCTTGGGGAATTTCCTAGCCAAGCCCCACTGTGCTCATCTATCAGGCAGATGTAATAACAGTAATCACTCGAGAAGGTTGTTAACAGAGATTCAGGGAGATGCTGCCACAAAGCACAGGGCGGAGTGTCCTGGCATGGCATCAGGATGAGCAGGTTTGTGTTCACTGATGCCTGCGTCATTCAAGCTGTCCCCAGCCTGCCCTGTGACCTGGGCAAGTGGCTTGGCCTCCTGAATGCTGGTTCACTCTTCCCAGTAGAAAGAAGAGAAGAAGGTCTGTACCCATTTCAGGGGCTGAGATGGAAATTTCATCAAGGTATTTACTTGCCCTGGTAGTTTGCTTCCTAGCCAAAATCTGGGTAAACACAGCAGGCACGATTATAGAATTGGTGGGAATTACATGGACTATGTTTATGCTATTGTGGTTTTTAAACCAAAGGTAGACAAACTTTTTTCTGTACAGGGCCGGATAAAGAATATTTTTGGTCTGTAGAATATACAGTCTTGGTTACAACCTCTCACTTCTGTGGTTATAGCGTGGAAGCAGCCACAGACGATACAGAATGAAAGAGTGTTCCCATAAAACTTTATTTATTTATGAAAGCAGCTGGCAGACTGGTTTTGGCTCACATGCCACAGTTTGTGGACTCCTGTTTTAGGCAAATATCTAGAAGGTCCAGGTTTAGTTATAGTGATAGAATTCCTATTCTGCCTTATATGTTATTGTCTTCTACAGATACTTGTGAATTTACTGTCCTTAAAACATATTTCAGTAAATATTTATATCCATGGGCATGCCTGGAAAATTTAGATTAAAATTCATGTAAAGGTTTGAGACATATTATGAAAGACAAAAATAAGTTAATATTAAAGGACCAGGCTGCTGCTGTTGCTGCTAAGTCACTTCAGTCGTGTCCAACTCTATGCGACCCCATAGACGGCAGCCCACCAGGCTCCCCCGTCCCTGAGATTCTCCAGGCAAGAACACTGGAGTGGGTTGCCATTTCCTTCTCCAAGGACCAGGTGTTATGAAAAATAATGAATTTCTTTGGAAAGTTTTGAAAGCTGTGGAGCTGTGTGATTTTAAACAAGTTTCTTATCTTCTCTGAACTTTAGCTACTGCCTCAGTTTATTTATTTTTTTTAAAATTTATTTATTTATTTATTTTTAAATTTAATTTTACAATACTCTATTGGGTTTGCCATACATCGACATGAATCCACCACAGGTGCACACAAGCTCCCAATCCCGAATCCCCCTCCCACCTCCCACCCCACAACGTCTCTCTGGATCATCCCCGTACACCAGCCCCAAGCATCCTGCATCCTGTATCAAACATAGACTGGTGATTCGTTTCTTACATAATAGTATATATGCTTCAGTGCCATTCTCCCAGATCATCCCGCCCTCTCCTACTCCCTCTGAGGCCAAAAGTCCATTGTCTATGTCTGTGTCCTTTTGTTGTCTCACATACAGGGTCATCATTACTATCTTTCTAAATTCCATATATATGTGTCAGTATGCTGTATTGGTGTTTTTCTTTCTGGCTTACTTCACTCTGTATAATAGGCTCCAGTTTCATCCATCTCATTAGAACTGATTCAAATTTATTCTTTTTAATGGCAGAGTAATACTCCATTGTGTATATATGCCACAGCTTGCTTATCCATTCATCTGTTGATGGACATCTAGGTTGTTTCCATGTCCTGGCTATTATAAACAGTGCTGCGATGAACATTGGGGTACATGTGTCTCTTTCAATTCTGGTTTCCTTGGTGTGTATGCCCAGCAGTGGGATTGCTGGGTCAGTTTAATTCCAGGCTCTAGAAGTCTGTTTCATGAGAATTAAAATAAATCAGCATACAAAAATCAGTGATATAAAGCTCTAAGCACAGTGCCTGGTGCATGAAAAATACTCAGGATCATCACCTTTAACCTCTCCTGTCACCATTAGACATCTTATCATGAGGAGAATTTCTTCTTATAATAAAATTAGTCAAAATTTATAGAGGGAATCCTGAGGCAATTGACTAGCTTTGGGCTTTCCCAGTGGTTCAGAAAGTAAAGAATCTGCCTGCCAATTCAGGAGACTCAGGTTCAATCCCTGGGTTGGGAAGATCCCCTGGAGAAGGAAATGGTTACCCACTCCTGTATTCTTGCCTGGAGAATTCCATAGACAGAGGAGCCTGGTGGGCTACAGTCCATGGGGTTGCAAAGAATCAGACACAACCAAGTGACTAACACTTTCACTTTCATAGGGGGACTCCTGAGGCAACTGCCTAGGTTTACAATGAATGGTGAAGTAGACTTTGGTGGGGGTGCTGATTAGCATTCTGAAAAATTGTCTCAAGGTTAAATGTGAGTCAGTAAACCCATCTCGTTGACTTATAAATTACAGGCCAATGGGTTCAACAGTTGGGTTTAGATTTAATTATTAAAGGATTTTGTTTTTAATTTTGTATGTGAGCCACAACCTATCAGGTAACCACAGTTCACTGTTGTCTTGATGAAAAGTAGCTACACACTGTTAACATTCTGGCTCTGACTGGGTAGCTGACTTCTGGTCTAAATTTTTGATCCTTGGTTTTACTATTATAACCCCACCTTCTCAAGTCATGATCTCATTGCCATCAATATATCTAGAGAAAGAGTCCTTATCTTGTCAAAAACATATGGCCAGTTCCCAGAACTAACATCATCTGAGGCTGCCAACAAATGATGTAATGAGACAACAGCAAAATGAGATATTTACTTCCTTCCTCGCTCAGGGCTGCCAGGCCTCTCATGTAAAAAGCTGTTTGAGACTCTGTTCTCTCTCTCTCTCTCTGTCTCTCTCTCGCACACACACAGAGGAGACGTTCCTTTAGAACTATTTATTCATTTTGAGAATTACTGCTCACATTCTTGAGGGTCCAGGAGACTCTGAGGACACACTCATGGAGCCCTCCAGAGGGCATGATCTTCAACTGTGGAGTGATTTGACTTGGGGGGTGGCTCAGGTGGGGCGTGAGGTTTTCTCCTCCCTGATCAGGGTCAGACAGAGATGCTGACGGCAGAAGTCAGGCTAGAAAGGGTCCTAGAGGGATGCTCCTACTGTATGATTTTCTCTGCTTCGCCCCTAAAACTGCATTAAGGCTGAGCAGATGGTGCATTCGATTTGGATCCACCATCTAGCAAGCCAGATGAGGCCCTGGCTGGTATTAAATACTTATTGAGGATCTTCTGTAGCCATACTTGGCCTTGGACTCTCAGCTGCTGTGTTCTTAGTGGGCACTGGTGTCCTGGAAGCCACAGAACAGGCATTCAATGAACTTACTTCACCCAAATCAGAAAGTCAAGAGGACGGTAACATTGGTAATAATATTGTTAATATGAGCAAGGAGTAAGAAGACATTTTTAAAAAATATATAAATCATAATACCTCACTTCCCTGCTCTGAAACCTCCAGCTTTCTCCCATTTACCTGAAGTAAAACCAACCTTCCCACAAAGCCTGCAAAACCC
>SJYV01022236.1:0-23890 GCA_006410875.1 Neotragus pygmaeus | reverse complement strand
GGCGACCGCAGCACACAGCCCAGAAATCTGTGCATAGCGACCGCAGCACAGAGCCCGGAACTTGGCGCAGGGTGACCGCGGCACACAGCCTGAACCTCAGTGAGGGGAGACCGCGGCACACAGCATGGAACTCGTCACTAGCCGACCGCAGAACACAGCCCGGACTTCGGCACAGGGTGACCGTGACACACATGCTGGATATCGATGCAGGGTGGCTGCAGCACACATCTGGAACCTCATTGAAAGGCGACAGCAGCACATATCACAGACCTTAACACAAGGCGACCCTGGAACACAGCACAGATGTCGGCAGATGTTCAGTGTGGCACACATCCAGGATTTTGTAGCAGTGTGACCACGGCACACAGGTTGGACCTCGGCTCAGGGCGACCGGGGCACACAGCCTGAACTTCAGTGAAGGGCGACCATGGCACACATCCCACAAATCTGTGCAGGGCAACCGTGGCACAGTGCTCGGAAGACATCGCTAGCCAACCCCGAACACAACACATAAATAGGCGCAGGGCGACGGCAGCACACAACTCGAAATTCATTGAAGGGTGACTGTAGCACACAGCTCGGAAATCGTCACCAGCCAACCGCGGAACATAGCCCGGACCTCAGCGCAGGGCNAGCCAACCCCGAACACAACACATAAATAGGCGCAGGGCGACGGCAGCACACAACTCGAAATTCATTGAAGGGTGACTGTAGCACACAGCTCGGAAATCGTCACCAGCCAACCGCGGAACATAGCCCGGACCTCAGCGCAGGGCGCCGCGGCACACAGTCCAAACATCATCACAGGGCTTCCATGGCACACAGCCTGAACCTCTGTGAAGGGCGACAGCAGAACACAGCCCAGAAATCTGTGCAGGGCGACCATGGCACAGAGCATGCAACTCGTCGCTATCCGACCACGGAACACAGTCCGGACTTTGGAGCAGGGTGACCTTGGCACTCATGCCAGACCTCAGGACAGGGCGACAGAGGCACTTAGGCCGGACCTCGGCACAGGGCGACTGTGTCACACAGGCCAGACATCGGCTCAGGGCGACCGAGGCACATAGCCTGGACCTCAGCGCAGGGGGAACGTGGCACACAGCCCGGACATCTGTAGCAGGCTACCGCGACACATAGCCTGGACCTTGGCAAAGAGGAACCATGACACAGAGCTGGGAACAGGTCCCAAGCCGAGGGCGGAACACTGGATGAACCTTGGCACAAGGCGACCACGGCACACTTCCTGGACCTGGGGAGACGGCGACCGTGGCACACAGCCCGGACCTCGGTGCCAGGCTAATGTGGCACACAGCCCGAACCTCAGTGCAGTATCACCACGGCACACAGCCTGAGCCTCAGTGAAGGGCGACTGCAGCACACAGCCCGGACCTTGGCACAAGCCTACCGTAGCAAACAGCTCAGAACTCGGTTCAAGGATACTGAGGCACACAGGCCGGACCTCTTCGCAGGGCGACTGCGGCACACAGCATGGACTTCAGCGCAGGGGACCGTGGCAATCAGCTCGGACCTCAGGACAGGGCGACCGCGGCACAGAGTCCAGAACTTGGCAAAGGGCAACCGTGGCACACTGCCCGAAACACATTCAAGGGCGACAAGAGCACACAGCCAGTAACTCGTCTCTAGCCGACCGCAGAACACAGCCCAGATTTCGGCACAGGGCGACCACGGAACACATCCGGACCGAGGGACAGGGCAACCGTGGCACACATCTAGGACATCGAGCAGGGCAACCGCTGCATAGAGCCTGAACTTCAGTGAAGGGCGACCGTGGCACACAGCCCAATAATCAGTGTATGGTGACCATGGCACAGATCTTGGAACTCATCGCTAGCCAACTGCAGAACACAGCCCAGACCTCCGCACTGGGCAGCCATGGCACACAGGCCATACAACGGGGCAGGTTGACTGCGGCACACAACCTGGAACTTGACACAGGGCCACGGCGGCACACAGCCTGAAATTCAGTGAAGGGCGACTGTGGCACACAGCTCGGAAATCATCNGCAGCCATGGCACACAGGCCATACAACGGGGCAGGTTGACTGCGGCACACAACCTGGAACTTGACACAGGGCCACGGCGGCACACAGCCTGAAATTCAGTGAAGGGCGACTGTGGCACACAGCTCGGAAATCATCGCCAACCAACCATGGAACACAGCCCGGACCTAGGCGCAGGGTGACCACGGCACACAGCCCGAACATCGGCAAAGGGCTACCGAGGCACACAGGCTGGACCTTGGCGCAAGGTGACTGCGGCACACACGTTGATCTTGGCACAGGGCGATCTCTGCACACAGCCCGAACATCAGTGAAGGGCGACTGCAGCACACAGCCCAAAAATCTATGCAGAGTGACTGTGGTACAGAGCTTGGAACTCATCCCTAGACAACCGTGGAACATAGCCTGGACCTCCGCACTGGGCAACCGCAGCACACAGCCCAGAGCTCGGCGCAGGGCATCCGTGGCACACAGCAGGAACATCAGTGTAGGGCGACTGTGGCACACAGCCCAATACTCGTTGTCAGCCGACCGCAGAACACAGCCCGGACCTTGGTGCAGTGTGACTGTGGCACACAACTCGGACATCAGCGCAGGGCTACTGTGGCACACAGCCCGAACCTCAGTGAAGGGCGACTGCAGCATGCAGCCCAGAAATCTGTGCAAGGCGACAGCAGCACAGAGCCTGGAACTCGTCGCTAGTCAACTGCAAAACACAACCAGGACCACAGCGCAGTTCGAACGCAGCACACAACTCGGATATCGGTGCAGGGCTACTGCGGCACACAGCCTGAACCTCAGTGAAGAGCGATCGCAGCACACAGCCCAGAAATCTGTGTAGGGCGACAGCAGCACAGAGCCTGGAACTCGTCGCTAGCCAACTGCGAAACACAGCCAGGACCACGGTGCAGGGTGACCACAGAAAACAGGCTGGACCTCGTCTTAGGGCAACCACGGCACACATCTCGGAACTCGCCGAAGGGTGAACGAGGCAAAAAGCCTGAAACTCAGTGAAAGGCGACCGTGTCACACAGCCTGGAACTCGTCGCTAGCCGACCGTGGAACACAGCCCGGACCTCAGCGCAGGTTGATGGTGGCACACAGGCTGGACCTCAGCACAGGGCGAGAACGGCACATAGGCTGGACCTTGATGCAGGGAGACCGTGGCACACAGACAGGACCTCGGGGCCAGCCGACCGTGGAACACAGACCGGACTTCGGCTCAGGGTGACCGGGTCAAAACGCCTAGAACTCAGTTCAAGGTGACCACAGCAAAGAGCCTGAACCTCAGTGAAGAGCGACTGAGGCACACAGCACGGCTCTTGGCACAGTGAGACCCTGGCAAACATCACAGTCCTCGGGAGATGGCCACTGCAGCACACAGCCCGGAACTTGGCGCATGGTGACCGCGGCACACTGCCCGAAACTTGGTGAAGGGTGACCGGGGCACACAGCATGGAACTCGTCACTAGCTGACCGTGGAACACAGCTTGGACATCAGCACAGGGTGACCGCGGCACATATCCCGAACCTCAGTGAAGGGCAACTGCAGCACACATCCCGGACCTTGATGAAAGGCGACCCTGGAACACAGCACGGACGTTTGCAGATGTTCACCATGGCACACACGCAGAATCTCGCTGCAATGTGACCGTGGCACACAGGCCGGACCTTGGCTCAAGGCACGCGGCACACAGCCCGGACCTCGGCGCAGGGTGACCGCGGCACACAGCCCAGAAATCTGTGCAGGGCGATCATGGCACAGAGCTCAGAACACATCACTAGCCAACTGTGAACACAGCCCGTACCTCAGCACAAGGCGACCGCGGCACACAGGCCATACCACGGGGCAGGGCGACTGCATTTCACAACCCGGACCTCAGTGCAGGGCCACAGCGGCACACAGCCTGAAATTCAGTGAAGGGCGACTGTGGCATACATCTCGGAAATCGTCGCCAGCCAACCACGGAAAACAGCCCAGACCTTGGCACAGGATGATTGCGGCACACAGCCCGAACATCGGCACAGGGCTAACCGCGGCACAAAGCCCGAAACTCTCTGAACTGTGACCATAGCACACAGCCCAGAATTCTGTGCAGGGCGACCACAGCACAGAGCCCAGAACTCATCACTAGCCGATGGTGGAACACAGCCCGCATCTCGGCGCAGGGTGACTACAGCAAACAGGCCGGACCATGTCGCAGGGTGACCAAGGCATGCAGCCCGGACCTCGGCGAAGGGCGCCCGAGGCACACAGCACGAAACTCAGTGAAGGGTGACCACGTCACACAGCCTGGAACTCGTTGCTAGCAGACCGTGGAACACATTCCGGAACTCGGAGAAGGGTGACCGTGGCACACAGGCCGGACCTCGGTGTAGGACGACAGTGGCACAGAGGCCGAACATTGGCTCAGGGCGGCTGTGACACACAGCCCAGACCTGAGCGCAGGGGTCGCGGCACACTGCCCAGACATCTGGAGAAGGCTACCGTGGCACACAGACCGGACCTTGGCAAAGAGGAACCGCAGTGCAGAGCCCAGAAATCTGTGCAGGGCGACCACGGCACAGAGCCCAGAACCAGGTGAAGGGCGACTGAGGCACACAGCCCAGAACCAGGTGAAGGGCAACTGAGGCACACAGCCTGAAACTCAGTGAAGGGCGACCCCGTCACACAGCCTGGAATGCATTGCTAGCCGACCGCAGAACACAGTCCGGAACTCGGAGAAGGGTGACCGTTGAACACAGGCCAGACGTCGGCGCAGGGCATCTGCGGAACACAGGCCGGATATCGGCTCAGGGCGACCGTGGCACACAACCTGGACCTCAGTGCAGAGGGACCGTGCCACAAAGCCTGGGAACAGGTCGCAAGCCGAGGGAAGAACACAGGCCAGAACTCGGAGAAGGGTGACTGTGGAACACAGCCTGGAACACGGAGCAGGGTGACTGTGGCACTCAGGCTGGACCTCAGCACAGGGTGACAGCGGCACTTAAGCCAGACCTCGGCGCAGGGTGACCGTGGCACAGAGGCTGGACCTCGGTGCAGGGCGACCGCGGAACACAGGCCGGATATCGGTACAGGGCGACCATGGCACACAGGCCGGACTACGGTGCAGGGTGACTGCGGAACNAGACCTCGGCGCAGGGTGACCGTGGCACAGAGGCTGGACCTCGGTGCAGGGCGACCGCGGAACACAGGCCGGATATCGGTACAGGGCGACCATGGCACACAGGCCGGACTACGGTGCAGGGTGACTGCGGAACACAGGCCGGACATCGGCTCAGGGTGACCACGGCATACAGCCCGGACCTCAGTGCAGGGGACCGTGGCACACAGCCCGGACTTCTTGAGAAGGCTACTGCGGCACACAGCCCAGACTTTGGCAAAGAGGAACAGCAGCACAGAGTCAGGAATGGCTCGCAAGCCGAGGGCAGAACACAGGCCGGACCTGGGCACAGGGCGACCGCGGCAAACAAAACAGACCTGGGGAAATGGCGACCTCGGCACACAGCCCGGAACTCAGAACAGGGTGACTGTGGCACACAGCCCGGACCTCTGAAGAAGACTACCTGGGCACACAGCCCGGACCTCGGAACAAGGCGACCGTGGCCCACAGCCTGGACCTCGGCACAGGGCGAATGCAGAACACAGCTCGAACCTCAGTGAAGGGCGACTACAACACACAGCCCAGAACTCGTCACCAGCCGACTGCGGAACACAGCCCAGACCTCGGTGCAGGGCGACAGCACAACACAGCCCAGAAATCTGTACAGGGAGCCCGTGGCACAGAGCCCATAACTCATCACTAACCAACCACGGAACACATCCCGGACCTCGGCACAGAGTGACCATGGCAAACAGGCCAGACCCCGTAGCAGGGCAATCATGGCACACAGCCCAGACCATGGCGAAGGGTGACCATGGCACACTGCTAGAAACAGTGAAGGTTGACCGCGGCACACAGCCAGTAACTCATTTCTAGCCGAATGTGGAACACATCCCAGATTTCGGCACAGAGCGACCACAAACACAGGCCGGCCCAAGCACAGGGCGACTGTGGCACACATCAAGGACATTGAGCAGGACGACTGCTGCACACAGGTTGAACCTGAGCAAAGGGTGACCGCGGCACACAGCAAGAACCTCAGTGAAGTGTGACCGCAGCACACATCTCTGACCTCGATGCAAGGCAACCCTGGCACACAGTACGGACCTCGACCAAAGGTGACCGTGGCACACAGCCTGGAACTTGGCGCAGGGCGACCGGGGCACACAGCCCGAACCTCAGTGAAGGGCGACCACGGAACACATCCCAGAAATCTGTGCAGGGCGACCGTGGCACAGTGCTTGGAACACATGGCTAGCCAACCATGAATAGAGCCCGGACCTCAGCACAGGGTGACCACGGCACACAGGCCATACCACGGCACAGGGCCACTGTGGCACACAACCTGGACTTCGGCACAGGGCGATGGCAGCACACAGCCCAAAATTCAGTGAAGGGCGACTGTGGCACACAGCTCGGAAATCGTCGCCAGCCAACCATGGAACAAGCCCAGACCTCGGCACAGGGCGACCGTGGCACATAGCCCGAACAACGGCACAGGGCTACCGCGGGACACAGCCTGAACCTCTGTGAAGGGTGACCGCAGCACACAGCCCGGACCTCGGTGCAGGGTGACTATGGCAACAGGCCGGACCTTGTCGCAGGGCGAGCAAGGCACACATAATGGACCTCCGTGAAGTGCGACCAAGGCACACAGCCCAAAAGTCAGTGAAGGGCGACTGCATCACACAGCCTGGAACTCGTCACTAGCTGACCGCGGATCACAGTCTGGACCTCGGAGCAGCGTGACCGTGAAACTCAGGCCGGACCTCAGCACACGGCGACAGCGGCACTTAGGCCGGACTTCGGCGCAGAACCTTACTGTGGCACACAGCCTGGACTTCAGTACAGGTGGACCAAGGCACACAGCCCAGACCTCTGGAGCTGGCTACTGTGACACACAGCCCAGACCTTGGCAAAGAGGAACCGCAGAACAGAGCCAGGAACAGGTCGTAAGCCGAGGGCAGAACACAGGCCGGACCTCGGCAAAGGGCAACCGCGGCCCACAGCCCGGACCTGGGGAGATGGCAACCACAGCACACAGCCCGGCCCTCAGTGAAGGGAGACTGTGGCGACCAGGGTACAGAGCCCGGAACTCGTCACTAGCCAACCATGAAACACAGCACGGACCTCGGTGCAGGGTGACTGCAGCACACAGCCCGGAACTCGGAGCAAGACTACCACAGCACACAGCCCGGACCTTGGCTCAGGTCGCACACAGCACACAGCCCGAACCTCAGGGAAGGGATACCACGGCACACAGCCCGGAAATCTGTTTAGGGCGACCGTGGCACAGAGTCCTGAGCTCTGGAGAAGGCTACCACTGCACACAGCCTGGACCTTGGCAAAGATGAACCCCGGAACAGAGCCGGGAACTGTTGGCAAGCCGAAGGTGTAACACAGGCCAGACCTTGGCAGAGGGCGACTACAGCACACCTCCCGGACCTGGGGAGATGGCGACCCTGGTACACAGCCCGGACCTCTGCCGAAGGCTACCTTGGCACACAGCCCAGGCCACCGAACAGGCGACCATGGCACAGCCCGGAACTCAGCGCAGGGCAACCCTGGCACACATCACTGATCTTGGGAGATGACGACCGTGGCACACAGACCAGATATCGGCGCAAGGCTACCGCAACACGCAGCCTGGACCTTGGCGCAAGGCTAACATGGCACACAGCCCTATCCTCAGCGCAGTGCGACCACGGCACACCACCAGATCCTCAGTGAAGGGTGACCGCAGCACACAGCCAGGACCTCAGCACAAGGCTACCGTGGCACACAGCCCGGAACTCGTTCTAAGGCTACCTTGGCAAACAGACCGGAACTTGGCACAGGGCAACCGCAGCACAGAGCCCAAACCTCATTGAAGGGAGACCACGGCACACAGCCTGGAATTCTGTGCAGGGCGACTGGGGTACAGAGTTTGGAACTCGTCGCTAGCCAACTGCGGAACAAGCCTGTACCTCGGCGCAGGGCAACCGCGGCACTTAGGCTGGACCTCGGCGCAGGGTGACCGTGACACACAGGCCGGACCTCGGATCAGGGGCTCCATGGCACAGAGGCTGGACCTCGGCACAGGGCGTCTGTGGCACACAGGCCAAAGCTCGGTGCAGGGCGACTGCGGAACACAAGTCGGACATCGGCTCAGGGCGACTGTGGCACACAACCCGGACCTCAGCGCAAGGGGACCGCCGCACACAGCCCAGACACCTGGAGAAGGCTACCGCGGCACACAGCTTGGACCTTGGCAAAGAGGAACTGTGGTACAGAGCCTGGAACAGGTCGCAAGCCGAGGGAAGAACACAGGCCGGACCTCGGCACAGGGCGACAACGGCACACAGCCCGGACCTCTGCAGAAGGCTGCCTCGGCACACAGTCTCGACCTGGGAACAGGTTGACCGTGGCACATAACCCGGACCTCGGCACAGAGGGAAAGTGAAACAGAGCCCGGAACTCGCCGCAAGCTGAGGGCAGAACACAGCCTGGAACTCCACGCAGGGCAACTACGGCACAGAGCCAGAACCACAGTGAAGAGCGAATGAGGCACACAGCACGGACCTCGGTACAGGGTGACCATGGCACACAGCACCGACCTCAGGAGATGGCAACCGTGCCACACAGACTGGACATCGGCGCAGGGCAACTGCGGCACCCAGCCTGGACCTCGGCGCAAGGCTAACATGGGATACAGCCCGAACTTGAGCGCAGTGCGACCACGACACATAGCCCTATCCTCAGTGAAGGGCGACCTCAGCACACAGCCCGGATCTCAGCACGAGGCTACCAAGGCACACAGACTGGAACTCGGTTCAATGCTACTGAGGCACACAGGCTGTACCTCGGCGCAGGGCGACCACGGCACACAGCATGGACCTCGGCACAGGGCGACCTCTGAGCACAGCCCAAACATCTGTGAAGTGCGACCGTGGCACACAGCCCAAAAACCTGTGCAGGGTGACCATTGCACAGAGCTTGGAACCCGTCCCTAGACAGTCACGGAACACAGCCCGGACCTCCGCACCGGGAAACCGCGGCACACAGGCCAGACCTCGGCACAGGGTGACGGTGGCACACAGCCCAAACGTCAGTGAAGGGTGACTGTGGCACACAGCCCGAACGTCAGTGAAGGGCGACTGTGGCACACAGCCCGGAACTCGTCACCAGCCGACCGAGGAACACAGCCGGGACCTTAGCTCAGGGCCACCACAGCACACAACTCGGACATCGGCGCAGGGCTACCGCGGCACACAGCCTGAACCTCAGTGAAGGGCGACCGCAGCACACAGCCAGGACCTCGGCACAAGGCTACCGCGGCACACAGCCCGGAACTCAGTCGAAGGCTACCTTGGCAAACAGACCGGAACTAGGCACAAGGCGACCACAGCACACAGTCCGAAACTCGGTGAAGGTTGACCATGGCACACAGCCCGGAAATCTGTGCAGGGCGACTGGGGTACAGAGCTTGGAACTCATCGCTAGCCAACCGTGGACCAAGCCTGGACCTCGGCGCAGGGTGACCATGGCAAGTAGAACGGAACTTTTCTCCAACCAATGGATAAACACAGCCCGGACCTTGGCACAGGGCGACCGTGGTACACAGGCAGGACTTCAGAGAAGGGTGACCGTGGCACAAAGCATGGACCTCGGTGCAGGGCGACCGCGGCACTTAGGCCGGACCTCAGCACAGGGTGACAATGGCATACAGGCCGGACCTCGGAGCAGAGGGACCGTGGCACAGAGGCCGGACCTCGGCACAGGGCATCTGTGGCACACAGGCCAAACCTCGGTGCAGGGCGACTGCGGAACACAGGTCGGACATCGGCTCAGGGCCACCATGGCACACAGCTCGGAACTCAGTGCAGGGGAACCACCGCACACAGCCCAGGCCTCTGGAGAAGGCTGTTGCGGCACACAGCCCGGACCTTGGCAAAGAGGAACTGCGGTACAGAGCCTGGAACAGGTCGCAAGCTGAAGGCAGAACACAGGCCAGCCCTCGGCACAGGGTGACCGCAGCACACAGCCCTGACCTCGGAACAGGGCGACAGTGGCACCCAGGCCGGACCTCTTCAGAAGCCTACCTCAGCACACATCCNCCACGGCACACAGCATGGACCTCGGCACAGGGCGACCTCTGAGCACAGCCCAAACATCTGTGAAGTGCGACCGTGGCACACAGCCCAAAAACCTGTGCAGGGTGACCATTGCACAGAGCTTGGAACCCGTCCCTAGACAGTCACGGAACACAGCCCGGACCTCCGCACCGGGAAACCGCGGCACACAGGCCAGACCTCGGCACAGGGTGACGGTGGCACACAGCCCAAACGTCAGTGAAGGGTGACTGTGGCACACAGCCCGAACGTCAGTGAAGGGCGACTGTGGCACACAGCCCGGAACTCGTCACCAGCCGACCGAGGAACACAGCCGGGACCTTAGCTCAGGGCCACCACAGCACACAACTCGGACATCGGCGCAGGGCTACCGCGGCACACAGCCTGAACCTCAGTGAAGGGCGACCGCAGCACACAGCCAGGACCTCGGCACAAGGCTACCGCGGCACACAGCCCGGAACTCAGTCGAAGGCTACCTTGGCAAACAGACCGGAACTAGGCACAAGGCGACCACAGCACACAGTCCGAAACTCGGTGAAGGTTGACCATGGCACACAGCCCGGAAATCTGTGCAGGGCGACTGGGGTACAGAGCTTGGAACTCATCGCTAGCCAACCGTGGACCAAGCCTGGACCTCGGCGCAGGGTGACCATGGCAAGTAGAACGGAACTTTTCTCCAACCAATGGATAAACACAGCCCGGACCTTGGCACAGGGCGACCGTGGTACACAGGCAGGACTTCAGAGAAGGGTGACCGTGGCACAAAGCATGGACCTCGGTGCAGGGCGACCGCGGCACTTAGGCCGGACCTCAGCACAGGGTGACAATGGCATACAGGCCGGACCTCGGAGCAGAGGGACCGTGGCACAGAGGCCGGACCTCGGCACAGGGCATCTGTGGCACACAGGCCAAACCTCGGTGCAGGGCGACTGCGGAACACAGGTCGGACATCGGCTCAGGGCCACCATGGCACACAGCTCGGAACTCAGTGCAGGGGAACCACCGCACACAGCCCAGGCCTCTGGAGAAGGCTGTTGCGGCACACAGCCCGGACCTTGGCAAAGAGGAACTGCGGTACAGAGCCTGGAACAGGTCGCAAGCTGAAGGCAGAACACAGGCCAGCCCTCGGCACAGGGTGACCGCAGCACACAGCCCTGACCTCGGAACAGGGCGACAGTGGCACCCAGGCCGGACCTCTTCAGAAGCCTACCTCAGCACACATCCTCGACCTGGGAACAGGGTGACCGTTGCGCATAGCCCGGACCTCGGCACAGAGGGAACGTGGCACAGACCCCGGAACTCACTGCAAGCTGAGGGTGGAATACAGCCTGGAACTCCACGCAGGGCGACTGTGGCACACAGGCCGAACCACAGTGAAGAGCGACCGAGGCACACAGCACAGACCTCGGTGCAGGGCGACCATGGCACACAGCACCGACCTCGGGAGATGGCGACCGTGCCACACAGACCGGACATCGGCACAGGGCAACTGCAGCACACAGCCTGGACCTCGACGCAAGGCTACCACAGCACAGAGCCCGGACCACGGCACAAGGCTAACATGGGATACAGCCTGAAATTGAGCGCAGTGCGACCACGTCACACAGCCTGATCCTCAGTGAAGGGCGACCTCAGCACACAGCCCGGACCTCGGCACAAATCTACCAAGGCACACAGCCTGGAACTCGGTTCAAGGCTACCGAGGCACACAGGCTGTACCTCGGCGCAGGGCGATCGCGGCACACAGCGTGGACCTCGGCACAGGGTGACCTCTGCACACAGCCCGAACATCAGTGAAGGGCGACTGTGGCACACAGTCCAAAAATCTGTGCAGGGCGACCATGGCACAGAGCTTCGAACTCATCCCTGGACAACCGTGGAACACAGCCCAGACCTCTGCACAGGGCTACCGCGGCACACATGCCGGACCTCAGTGCGGGGCGACCACAGCACACAGCCCAGACCTCGGCGCAGGGTGACTGTGGCACACAGCCCGAACGTCAGTGAAGGGCGACTGTGGCACACAGCCCGGAACTCGTTGCCAGCTGACCGTGGAACACAGCCTGGACCTTGGCTCAGGGCCACCGCAGCACACAACTCGAACATTGGTGCAGGGCTACCACGGCACACAGCCCTAACCTCAGTGAAGGGCGACCGCAGCACACAGCTCAGAAATCTGTGCAGGACGACAGGGGAACAGAGCCTGAAACTCATCTCTAGTCGACCACAGAACACAGCCCAGACCTCGGCGCAGGGCGACCACGGAAAACAGGGCGGACCTCGTCAAAGGGTTACCATGGCAAACAGCCCAGACTTCGGCAAAGGGCGACCGTGGCACACTGCCCAAAACACTGTGAAGTGCGACCGTGGCACACAGCCAGTAACTCGTCACTAGCCAACTGCGGAACACAGCCCGGATTACGGCACAGGGCGCCCACAGAACACTTGCCGGACCGAGACACAGGGAGACCGCAGCACACATCAAGGACATCGAGCAGGGCAACCGCGGCACACAGCCTGAACTTCAGTGAAGGTTGACTGCGGCACACAGCCCGAACCTCAGTGAAGGGTGACCACAGCACACATCCCAGACCTCGACGCAGTGCGACCATGGCACACAGCCTGAAGCACAGTGAATAGCAACCAAGGCACACAGCACAGACCTCGGGGCAAGGCAACCCTGGCACACAGCACCTATCTCGGGAGATGACGACCATGCCACACAGACCGGACATCGTCACAGGGCAATTGCGGAACACAGCCCAGACCTCAGCGCAAGGCTACCACGGCACAAACCCTGGACCTCGGCGCAAGGCTAACATGGCACACAGCCCGAACCTCGGCACACCGCGACCGCGGCACACTACCGGATCCTCAGTGAAGCGGGACCGCAGCACACAGCCCGGAAATCTGTGCAAGGTGACCTAGGTACAGAGCTTGGAACTTGTCACTAACCGACCGTGGAACACAGCCCGGACCTCAGTACAGGGCTATCGCAGCACACAGCCCGAACCTCATTGAAGGGAGACTGCAGTACACAGCCCGGAAATCTGTGCAGGGCCACCGGGGTACAGAGCTTGGAACTCGTCGCTAGCTGACTGCAGAACACAGCCCGGAGCTCAGAGCAGGGCGATCATGGCAAACAGGACGTACCTCGTCTCCAGCCAATGGCGGAACACAGCCCAGATCTCAGCACAAGGCGACCACAGCACACAGGCTGGACCTCCACGCAGGGCGACCGCAGCACAGAGCCCGGAATTAGGCGCAGGATGACTGCGACAATTATGCCAGACATCAGGGTAGGGCGACCACGGCACACAGCCCAGTTCGCGGCACAGGTTGACCACGGAACACAGCCCGAATCTCAGTGAAGGCCGACCGTGGCACACAGCCCCAAAATCGTCACTAGCCGACCGTCGAACAGTGCCCGGACTTCGGCGCACTGCGACCTCGGCACACAGACCGGACCTCGGCGCAGTGCGACCGCGGCACAGAGCCTGGAACTCATCACTAGCTGACCACGGAACACAGCCTGGACCTCACTGCAGGGTGACTGNCGAACAGTGCCCGGACTTCGGCGCACTGCGACCTCGGCACACAGACCGGACCTCGGCGCAGTGCGACCGCGGCACAGAGCCTGGAACTCATCACTAGCTGACCACGGAACACAGCCTGGACCTCACTGCAGGGTGACTGCAGCATACATCCCAGATCTCGGTGCCAGGTGACTGCGGCACACAGCCCCAACATTAGTGAAGGGCGAAACTGGCACACAGCACGGAGCTTGGGGATGGGCGAAGGTGGCACACAGCCCAGACCTCGGCGCAGGGTGATACTGGCACATAGCATGGACCTCGGCTGATGGCGACCGCATCACACAGCCCGGACCTCAGCACAGAGCGACTGCAGCATAGATCTTGGAACTCGTCACTAGCCGACCATGGAACAAAGCCGGGACCTCGGTGCTGGGTGACTGCGTCTAACAGCCTGGACCTCGGCACAAGTGTACCACGGCACACAGCCCGAACCACAGTGAATATCGACCGAGGCACACAGCATGGCCCTCAGCACAGGGAGACCCTGGCACACATCACGGACCTCAGGAGATGGCGACGACAGCACACAGCCTGGACAGCAGCGCAGGGTGACTGTGAAACACAGCCCGGACCTAGGAACAAAGCTACTGCAGCACATAGCCCGAACCTCGGTGCAGGTTGCCCACGGCACACAGCCGGAACCTCAGTGAAGGCTGACCATGGCACACAGCCCGGAAATCCGTGCAGGGCGACCGTGGCACAGAGCTCAGAACTCGTCACTAGCCAAGCACGGAACACAGCACGGACCTTGGGACAGGGCAACCGCAGCACAAAGGCGGGACCAAGGGACAGGGTGACTGTGGAACACAGCACGAGTCTCAGTGAAGGGCGACCGCAGAACACAGCCCGGAACTCATCGCCAGCCGACCACGGAACACAGCCCGGACCTTGGCACAGGGCGACCCCAGAATACAGCCCAGAAATCTGTACAGGGAACCCGTGGCACAGAGCCCGTAACTCGTCACTAGCCGACAATGGAACACAGCCCAGACCTCCGTGCAGGGCGACCATGGCAATCTTGCCTGACCTCGATGCAGGGCAACCCTGGCACACAGCACAGATCTCGGCCGAAGGCGACCGTGGCACACAGCCCGGAACTTGGCGCAGGACAACCGTGTCACACAGTCCGAACCTCAGTGAAGGGCGAACGCGGCACACAGCATGGAACTTGTCACTAACAATCCGCAAAACACAGCTCAGACTTCGGCACAAGGCAACCACGGCACACAGGCCGGACTTCAATGCAGGGCGGCCGCGGCACCCATGCTGAATCTCAGTGAAGGGCAATCACGGCACACATCCTGGAAATTAAGGGAAGGCGCCCCAGGAACACAGCACGGATGTTGGCATATGTTCACTGCGGCACACATCCAGGATCTCTTCGCAATGTGACTGCGGCACACAGGTCGGACCTGGGCTCAGGGCGACCGTGGCACACAGCCCGGACCTCGGCACAGAGGAAACACGGCACAGAGGCCGCAACTCGTTGCAAGCTGAAGGCAGAACACAGCTTGGACCTCGGCACAGGGTGACTGCAGCACACAGCCCAAACCACAGTGAAGAGCGACCGAGGCACAGTCCGGAACTCGTCGCTAGCCGACCGCACAACACAGCCCGGACCATGGAACAGGGTTACCGTGGCACTTAGGCCAGACCTCGGCACAGGGTGACCATGGCACAGAGGCCCGACCTTGGAGCAGGGCGACCACAGCACACAGGACGGACCTTGGCACAGGGCCACCGTGGCACACAGGCCGAACCTTGGTGAATAGTGACCGAGGCACACAGCCCGAATCTCAGTGAAGGGTGACCGTGTCACACAGCCCGGAACTCATCGCTAGCCGACTGCAGAACACAGCCCTGACCACGGATCAGGGTGACCGTGGCATTCAGGTCGGACCTCAGCGCAGGGTGACAGCAGCATTTAGGCTGGACCTTGGCACAGGGTGACCATGACACAGAGGCCGGACCTCAGCGCAGGGCGACCACGGCACATAGGCTGGACCTCAGCACAGGGCCACCGTGGCACACAGGCCGGACTTCAGCGCAGGGCGACTGCGGAACACAGGTCGGACATCGGCTCAAGGCGACTGTGGCATACAGCTCCAACCTGAGCACAGGTGACTGTGGCACACAGCCCAGACATCTTGAGAAGGCTACCGTGGCACACAGCCTGGATTTTGGGAAAGAGGAACCGCGGCACAGAGACAGGAACAGGTCGCAAGCCGAGGGTGGAACACAGTCCGGACCACGGCATAGTGCGACTGTGGCACACAGGCCAGACTTCGGGGCAAGGCTACTGTGGAACACAGGCCGGATATCGGCTCAGGCTGACGGGGCAAGAGCCCGGACCTCGGCTCTGGGTGACCGCGGCACATAGCCCCAACCTCAGTGAAGAGCGACCGAGTCACACAGCATGGCCCTCGGCACAGGGCGACCCTGGCACACATCACGGACCTCAGGAGATGGCNCCCTGGTCCATGGAAAAATTGTTTTTCATGAAACCAATCTCCGGTGCCAAAAAGGTTGGGGACTGCTGCTCTATGTGATGGATATAGTCTTTCTCTTACTCTTTTCCACTTCCATGTGCAAAAAATAACCTAAATGTTCTTTAAGCTCCTCTGATGTTCATATCAGTAAGAAATCACTGTTTTGAATATAGTATAGTGAGTTGCCTTCTTCATTTTTTTATTAATGAATTGAGACAAAATGCACATAAATATAAAAATACTAGCTTAATAATTTCTAAGTCTAATTTAGTGCTAACTATATTGCACCCTTTTGTGTACCAGATCTCTAGAGCTTTTCATCTTGAGAAACCAAAACTCTCTACCATTGAATAACAGTTCGCCTACTCTCTTCCATCCAGGACTTAGTAACCATCATTCTTTTTTCTATTTCTAAGAGTTTGACTACTTTAGATACCTCATGTGAGATGAGTCAGGCACTAATTGTCTTTTTTGGTGACTGACTGACTTCATTTACCAATGTCCTCAAAATTCATCTTTGATATCAAATATTACAAAATTTCCTTCCTTTTTTAAGGCTAAATAATATTCCATTGCACATACATACCACATTTTGTTTACCCACACATACATCACTTAACATTTAGGTTTTTTACTCGTTGGCTATTGTGAATAATGCTTCAATGAATGTAAATGTGCAAATATCTCACTGGGATTCTATTTATAGTTCTTTCACATAGATACTCAAAAGTGAGATTGCTAGATCATATGATGATTCTGTTTTTAATTTTTTGAGGACCCTCTATCCTGGTTTTCATGGTCGTTACACCATTTTACATTCTCACCAACAGTACACAAGGGTTCCAATTTCTCCACATCCTCACCAATACTTATTTTCTGCTTTTATGATAGTGGCATCCTAATGAAGGCTTCCCAGGTGGTGCAGTGGTAAAGAATCCACCTGCCAATGCAGGAGATGCAAGAGACACGAATTTGATTCCTGGGTTGGAAAGATCCCCTGGAGGAGGGCATGGCAACCCACTCCAGTATTCTTTCCTGGAAAATTCCATGGACAGAGGAGCCTGGCAAGCTATATAGTCCATGGGGTCACAAAGAGTCGGACATGACTGAGCACATACACACATCCTAGTGGATCTGAGATGATAAATCACTGTGGTTTTGATTTTCATTTCCCTGATATTTATTGATGTTAATCATCTTTTCATATGCTTGTCAGCCATTTGTATATCTTCTTTGGAGAAATGTCTGTTTAACTCCTTTGCCCATTCTTCGAGTTTTTTTTTTTTTAATTGTTGTTGAGTTGTAGGAGTTATTTATGTATTCTGAATATTAATTCCTTATCAGATACAGAGTTTGCAAATATGTTTCTCATTCTATAATTTGGTTTTCACTCTGTTGATATTTCCTTTGCTGAGCAGAAGTGTCTAAGTTTTCTGTAGTTCTCTTTGGCTATTTTTACTTTTCTGGCAGGTGGCTTTATTCCTTCTTTGAAAGTGGGACAATCATATTACTGACTCTNAATATGTTTCTCATTCTATAATTTGGTTTTCACTCTGTTGATATTTCCTTTGCTGAGCAGAAGTGTCTAAGTTTTCTGTAGTTCTCTTTGACTATTTTTACTTTTCTGGCAGGTGGCTTTATTCCTTCTTTGAAAGTGGGACAATCATATTACTGACTCTAAAGTCATATTTGCCCATTGACTAAGAGAGACAGACAGTTTGCTAAGCTTCCTAGACCTCTACAGCCTGATATTTTCTCACCATTTTGGCAGTATGTCTTTACTTTTCCTCTATGAGAATGAGTTTATCAGGGGTGAATTCTGTAAGATCCTTGGAAGGTCATTCTTTGGCTATTCGGCAAGATGGGACATTATTTCTGCTGAGGGTATCATTGTTAGTTAAGAGTTGGGTCAGAAGACTGTAACTAATGTATCTCTCAGCTGTAACACTTTCTTGTTACTTACTATATATGGCAACAAAATTCAACGAAGGGAAGAACCTCTTCCAAAGTCAATTAATTGGGAAAGGCAAATAGTCCAGAAATCACAGAGGAATTGCATGTCATCCATCTATTGACTAGAGCTGCAAACAGAGCTGCTTAATGCAGTGTAAGAAGTTGTCATTGCAAGCAGGCTTTTGCTCAGTTTACTAAATGTATTNAAAACTCAGTGAAGGGCGACCGTGTCACACAGCCCGGAACTCGTCACTAGCCAACCACACAACACAGCCCGGTCCACAGAACACGGTTACTGTGGCAATTAGGCCGGACCTTGGCACAGGGTGACTGTGGCACAGTGGCCCGACCTCGGCGCAGGGCAACCACAGCACACAGGACGGACCTCAGCACAGGGCCACCGTGGCACACAGGCCGGACCTTGGTGAACAGCGACCGAGGCACACAGCCCGAAACTCAGTGAAGGGCCACCGCGCCACACAGCCCTGAATTCATCGCTAGCCGACCGCAGAACACAGCCCGGACCAGGGAGCAGGGTGACCGTGGCACTCAGGTCGGACTTCAACGCAGGGTAACAGCGGAACTTAGGCTGGACCTCGGTGCAGGGTGACCATGGCACAGAGGCCGGACCTCGGAGCAGGGCAACCGCGGCACACAGGCCGGACCTCGATGCAGGGCAACCGCGGCACACAGGCCGGACCTCGGCACAGGGCCACTGTGGCACACAGGTCGGACATCGGGGCAGGGCAACTGCGGAACACAGGCCGGACACCGGCTCAGGGGGACTGCAACATACAGCCCGGACCTCAGAACAGGCGACTGTGGAACACAGCCCGGACTTCTTGAGAAGTCAACCATGGCACACAGCCCGGACTTTGGCAAAGATGAACCGCGGCCCAGAGATCGGAACAGGTCACAAGCTGAGGGTGGAACACAGGCCGGACCTCGGCACAGGGCGACAGTGGCACACAGCCTGGACCTTGGAATAGGGCGATCATGGAACACAGGCCGGACCGCGGCGCAGTGTGACCGTGGCACACAGGCCGGACCTCGGGGCAGGTCAACCGCAGAACACAGGCCGGATTTTGGTTCAGGCCGACGGGGCAAGAGCCCAGACCTCGGCTCAGGGTGACTGCGGCACACAGCCCAAACCTCAGTGAAGAGTGACTGAGGCACACAGCATGGCCCTAAACACAGGGCGACCCGGGCACACATCACGGACCTCAGGAAATGGCGACCACAGCACACAGCCCAGACATCAGCGCAGGGTTACTGCGAAACAGAGCCCGGACCTAGGAGCAGGGCTACCGCATCACACAGCCCGGACCACCGCGCAGATTGCCCATGGCACACAGCCCGAATCTCAGGAAGGTTGACCACGGCACACTGCCCAGAAATCTGTGCAGGTTGACCATGGTACAGAGCTCAGAACTGGTCACTAGTCAACCGCGGAACACAGCACGGTCCTCGGCACAAGGCGACCACAGCACACAGGCCAGAACTCGGCGCAAGGCGATCGCGGAACTCAGTCCGAACTTCAGTTAAGTGCGACCACTGAACACAGCCTGGAACTCGTCACCAGCTGACCACAGAACACAGCCTGGACCTCAGCACAGGGCGACCGCAGAACACAGCCCAGAAATCTGTACAGGGAGCCCGCGGCACAGAGCCTGTAACTCGTCACTAGCTGACAACGGAACACAGCATGGACCTCGGGGCAGGGCGACCACAGTAAACAGGCCAGACCTCGTTGCAGGGTGACCACGGCACACAGCCCGGACCTTGGCAAAGGGTGACCACGGCACACAGCCCGGACCTTGGCGAAGGGCCAACGTGGCACACTGCCCGAAACACAGTGAAGAGCCACTGCGGCACACATCCAGTAACTCGTCGCAGGGTGACCACGGCACACAGCCCGGACCTTGGCAAAGGGTGACCACGGCACACAGCCCAGACCTTGGCGAAGGGTGAACGTGGCACACTGCCCAAAACACAGTGAAGGGCGACCGCAGCACACATCCAGTAACTCGTTTATAGCCGACTGTGGAACACAGCCTGGATTTCGGCACAGGGCGACCGTGGAACACAGGCCAGACCGAGGAACAGGGTAACCGTGGCACATATGAAGGACATCGAGCAGGGCGACCACCTAAAACAGCCTGAATCTCATTGAAGGGTGACCACGGCACACAGCCCGGAACTTGGCACAGGGCGACCGCGGCACACATCCCGAACCTCAGTGAATGGTGACTGCAGCACACAGCATGGAACTAGTCACTAGCTGACCACGAAACAGAGCCCGGACTTTGGCACAGGGTTACCACGGCACACAGGCCGGACTTTGATGCAGGGCGACCGCAGCACACATCCCGGACCTGGGGAGATGGCGACCACGGCACACAGCCCGGACATCGGTGCCAGGCTAATATGGCATACAGCCCAAACATCGGCGCAGTGCGACCACGGCACACAGCCGACCCTCAGTGAAGGGCGACCGCAGCACACAGCCCGGACCTCGGAACAAGGCTACCATGGCACACAGCCTGGAACACGGTTCAAGGATACCGAGGCACACAGGCCGGACCTCTTCACAGGGCGACCACGGCACACAGCATGGACTTCAGCGTAGGGGACTGTGGCACTAAGCCCGGACCTTGGGACAGTGCGACTGCGGCACACTGCCCAGAACTTGGAGAAGGGCGACCGTGGCACACTGCCTGTTAAACAGTGAAGGGCGACCGCAACACACAGCCAGTAACTCGTCTCTATCCAACCACGGAACACAGACCGGATTTCGGCACAGGGCGACCATGGAACACATCCAGACCGAGGCACAGGGCGACAGCGGCACACATCTAGGACATCGAGCAGGGTGACCGCTGCATACAGCCTGAACTTCAGTGGAAGATGACTGTGGCACACAGCCCAGACTTCAGTGAAGGGCAACCGCAACACACATCTTGGACCTCCACGCAGGTGAAGGGTGACCACGGCACACAGCCAGTAACTAGTCGTTAGCCGACCGCAGAACAAAACCCGGACTTTGGCGCAGGGTGACTGTGGAACACATCCCGAAACTCAGTGAAGGACAACCACATCACACAGCCTAGAACTCGTTTGCTAGCCGACCATGGAACACAGTCTGGACCTCAGAGCAGGGTGACCTTGGCACACAGGTCGGACCTCGGCTCAGGGCGACCAATGCACACTGCCTGGATCTCGGCGCAGGGCGACCGCGGCACACAGCCCAGAAATCTGTGCAGGGCGACCATGGCACAGTGGTCGGAACACATCGCTAGCCAACCCAGAACACAGCCCGGAACTCGGCACAGGGTGACCGCGGCAAACAGGCCATAACACGGCGCAGGGCAACTGCGGTACACAACCCGGACCTCGGCGCAGGGCGATGACAGCACACAGCCCGAAATTCAGTGAAGGGTGACTGTGGCACACAACATGGAAATCGTCACCAGCCAACCACGGAACACAGTCCGGAACTTGGTGCAGGGTGACCGCAGCACACAGCCCAAACTTCTGTGAAGGGCAACAGCAGAACACAGCCCAGAAATCTGTGCAGGGCGACCGTGGCACAGAGCATGGAACTCGTCACTAGCCAACGGCGGACACAGACCGGACCTCGGCACAGNGTGCAGGGTGACCGCAGCACACAGCCCAAACTTCTGTGAAGGGCAACAGCAGAACACAGCCCAGAAATCTGTGCAGGGCGACCGTGGCACAGAGCATGGAACTCGTCACTAGCCAACGGCGGACACAGACCGGACCTCGGCACAGGGTGACTACAGCAAACAGGCCGGACCTGTCACAGGGCTAGCAAGGCACACAGCCGGGACCTTTGTGAAGGGCGACCAAGGCACACAGTCCGAAACTCAGTGAAAGGCAAACGCATCACACAGCCTGGAATTCGTCGCTAGGCAACCGCGGATCACAGGCTGGAGTTCAGAGCAGGGTGACCGTGGCACTCAGAATGGACCTCAGCACAGGGTGACAGTGGTACTTAGGCTGGACCTCGGCGCAGAGCGACTGTGGCACACAGGCCGGATATCGGCTAAAGGCGACCGAGGCACACAGCCTGGACCTCAGCGCAGGGGGACTGCGGCACACAGCATGGACTTCAGTGAAGGGGACTGTGGCACACAGCCCGGCCCTGGGACAGGACAACCGCGGCACACAGTCTGGACATTGGTGAAGGGCGACCATGGCACACTGCCCAAAACACAGTGAAGGGCGACCGCGGCACACAGCCAATAACTCGTCGCTAGCCGACCGAGGAACAAAGCCCCGATTTCAGCACAGGGGGACCATGGATCACATCTGGACCGAGGCACAGGGCGACCGTGGCACACAT
This sequence comes from Neotragus pygmaeus, assembly GCA_006410875.1. NCBI lineage: Eukaryota > Metazoa > Chordata > Mammalia > Artiodactyla > Bovidae > Neotragus > Neotragus pygmaeus. The sequence goes on along the minus strand of SJYV01022236.1, from coordinate 1,248 downwards.
CTAGGACATCGAGCAGGGCGACCACGGCACACAGCCCGAACTTCAGTGAAGGGCAACTACAGCACACATCCTGGACCTCGACGCAGGGTGACCATGGCACACCGCACGGACCTCGATCAAAGGCGACTGCGGCACACAGCCCGGAACTTGGTGGAGGGCGACCGCGACACACAGCCCGAACCTCAGTGAAGGGCGACTGCGGCACACAGCATGGAACTTGTCACTAGCTGACCACGAAACACAGCCTGGAATTCGGCGCTGGGCAAACACGGCACACAGCTCGAAACTCAGTGAAGTTCGACGAGGTCACACAGCCTGGAACTGGTTGCTAGCCGACCACGGAACACAGTCCGGACCTCGGAGCAGGGTGACCGTGACACTCAGGCCGGACCTCAGCGCAGGGTGACAGCGACACATAGGCCGGACCTCGGCGCAAAATGACCGTGGGACACAGGCCAGACTTTGGCACAGGGCGACTGCGGCACACAGGGAAGACCTCAGCACAGGGCGTCTGCAGAACACAGGCTGGACCTCGGCTCAGGGCGACCACGGCTCACAGCCCGAACCTCAGTGAAGGGCGACCACAGCACACATCACAGAAATCTGTGCAGGGTGACAGCCTCACAGCGCCTGGAACTTGTCGGTAGTTGACTGCGAAAACAGCCAGGACCTTGGCGCAGGGCGAACATGGCACACAGCTCATACCTCGGCAAAGGGCAACCGAAGGACACAGCCTGAAACTGAGTGAAGGGCGATCGCATCACACAGCCCAGAACTCAGCACAGGGGGACCATGGAACACAACCCGGATCTCAGGAGAAGGCTACCAGGGCACACAGCCTGGACCTTGGCAAAGAGGAACTGTGGCAGCGAGCCGGGAACAGGTCGCAAGCCAAGGGCGGAACACAGACCGGACCTGGGAATAAGGCGACCGTGGCACACGGCCCGGGCCTGGGGAGATGGCGACTGTTGCACACACCCCGGACGACGGAACAGGGCGACCCCAGCACACAACCCGGACCTCTGCAGAAGGCTACCTCAGCACATAGCCCAGATCTCGGCATAAGGCTACCGAGGCACACAGTCCGGACCTCAGCACAGGGTGACCACAGCACACAGCATGGACCTCAGCTCAGGGGACCGTGGCACACAGCCCGGACATCAGCGCAGGGCGACCGCGGCACACAGCCCAAACCTCATTGAAGGGCGACCGCAGCACACATCCCAGAAATCTGTGCAGGGCGACAGC
>SJYV01022232.1:6778-18480 GCA_006410875.1 Neotragus pygmaeus | reverse complement strand
GCCCTTGAACATCAATGAATAACTACCCCTGCCAAAATAAATGCAATTTTAAAAATAATAAAATAAATAAGACCTTAACTAAAAACAGTGACTTAGTTTAACATAGAAGTGTATTTACATATATGTAGCAACAAGCAAATGTACTTTGAATGTTGAAAGCCCAAAAATACTTATTTTTTGAAACATGATTGAATGATACTGAATAGAACAAATTTATCATAAAGTAAAAATATTATATGCAATAGTTCACCAGGATGAGAGGTTAGGGTATCACAACCATCAAGGTCCAAATTTGTGGTGTGAATGCCTCAAAGCCTGTGAAACATCTTGTTGCTCATGTAATTCGAGTATACATATATCTATTGAAGCTGTTAGTGACCTCTTCTGCACCTTTATATTTCATTCTGAAACCATTTGGATTTTCTAAAATAATGTATCAATCTGTTTTGTTTGTTTTAGTTTCTGAGGAGACTTCTCGTTCTGTCCACACACTAGGAAACTTTTAGTACAATTTCCTTTACCATAGTTCAAGTGTTGTCTACCCTAACCTTTCATACCATTAACCACATACTGCATTTTTTAGCAGACTCTAATGATTGTTCTTCAAGTTGTTTTTGCCACAGCAAATTAACACTTTTCTAACGTGCTTTTAGAGTATGGTGAGCTATTCTGTTTCAGGGTTTTGGTTGTAAAACCCTGCATTATTGTTAGGGCTGTAGTGTCTTCTGATACCGAAGGAAAGACTCCAAATATCCCAAACTAATTTGATTATAGTAATTAGTGTTTTCTAAATAATTAACAGTTCTTCATCAAAATATTTCATTCCCATGGAAAAAATACCCCTAACTCCTTAAGTACTTCATGATTTTATTAAGGGAATCTGTGAGAACTGACATTGGTCTGTGCATCATGACTTCATCAATACACCTCTCTGAGATGAAAAAAAAAATAATTCAAATACTTCAGGAAAGCCATATTTAAATATGGAAAAACTTTTTTCAGTAGATGTAAAAACGGCTGTATAAGAAGTGGATTGCTATTTTTTTCTCTATTTTTCTCTGAGAGTCTTCTTGAAAGTTAGGTCTTCACTTCTTACTGAAATATATTACTCTGCTGTTGTTCAGTTGCTCAGTCATAGCAACTCTCTGCAATACCAGAGACTGCACTACACTGTCACTAACAGCACACCATCACACTGTCCATCACTAACTCCCAGTTTACTCAAACTCATATGCATCAAATTAGTTGTACTAGTCGACCACCTCATCCTCTGCTAGGCCCTTCTCCTTCTGCCCTCAAGCTTTCCCAGCATCAGGGTCATTTCCTACAGTTAGTTCTTTGTATTGGGTGGCCAAAGTATTAGAGTTTCAGCTTCAGCAATAGTACTTCCGATGAATATTCAGGGCTGATTTCCATCAGGATTGACTGCTTTGATCTCCTTACAGTCCAAGGGACTCTCAGGAGTCTTCTCCAACACCACAGTTCAAAAGCATCAATTATTCCATGCTCAGCTTCCTGTATATTCCAACTATCCCATCCATCCATGAGTAATTGAAACTATATAGTATGAGCTGATAGACCATTAATTGCAAAGTAATGCCAATGCTTTTGAATATGCTCTTTAGATGGTTACAGCTTTTCTTCCAAGGATCTAGCAACTTTTAATTCCACGGCTGCAGTCACCATCTGCAGTGATTTTGGAGCCTGAGAAAAAAAGTATATCACTGTTTCCATTTTTCACCGTATTTTTCCCATTTGACGTGACATGATGGGACCAGATGCCATGATTTTCAGTTTTTCAATATTGAGTTTTAAGCCAGCTTTTCCACTCTCTTCTTTCTTTTCATCAACAAGCTCTTCAGTTATTTTTCAGTATCTGCCATATATGCGGTATCAACTGCATATCTGAGGTTATTGATATCTCCCCAGGCAATCTTGATCCCAGTTTGGGCTTCATCCAGCCTGGTATTTCACATGTTGTGCTCTTAATATAAGTTAAATAAACCACATGACAAAATACACCCTTGATATACTCCTTTCCCAATTTGCAACTAGTGTATTTCCATCTAACCGTTGCTTCATGACTTGCCTACAGATTTCCCAGGATGCAGTTAAAGAGCTCTGGTATTTGCATCTTTTCAAGAATTTTCCAAAGTTTGTTGTCATCCACACAGTCAAAACCTTTAGCATAGCCCAAATCAAATGTAGATGTTTTTCTTGAAATCCCTTGCTTTTTCTCTGATCCAATGAATGTTGGCAATTTGATCTCTTTTCTAAATCCAGCTTTAACATTTTGAAGTTCTTGGTTCATGTACTGTTGAAGCCTGGCTTGGATAATTTTGACCATTACTTTGCTTGCATGTGAAATGTGTGCAATTGTGTGGTCGTTTGAACAGTCTTTAGCATAGTATTCTTTGGGATTGGATTTTAAACTAACATTGTCCAATTCTGGACAATGCCAAGCTTTCCAGATTGTCTGCAATATTGAGTGCAGGATTTTAATGGCATAATCTGGTAGGACTTGAAATTGCACAACTGGAAACCCATCAACTCTAGTAACTTTGTTCATAGTGATGTACTAAGGGCTACTTGATCTCACATTACAGGATGTCTGGTTCTAGCTGATTAAACATACCATCACGGTTATCTGGGTAATTAAGGTTTTTTTTAATTTTTTTTGGGGGGTATACAGTTCTTCTGTGTATTCTTGCCATAACTTCTTAATATATTCTGCTTCTGTTAGGTCCATATAGGTTCTCTCCTTTATTGTGCCCATCTTTGCATGAAATGTTCCCTTGGTATCTGTAACATTCTTGAGGTGATCTCTGTTCTTTCCCATTCTATTGTTTTTCTCTATTTCTTTATATTGATCACTAAGGAAGGCTTTCTTATCTCTCCTTGCTCTTCTTTGGAAAATTGCCTTCAAATGGATTATCTTTCTTTTTTTCCTATGACTTTAGCTTATTTTCTTTTCTAAGCTATTGATAAGGCCTCGTCAGAAACCCTTTAGCCTTTTTCTATTTATCTTTCTTGGTTATGGTCTTGATCACTGTCTCATGCAGAATGTCATGACTCTTGGTACATAGTTCTCCAGGCAGTCTGTCTATAAGATCTAATCCCTCAAATCTATTTTTCACCTCCACTGTGTAATAATAAGGGTTTGATTTCTGTCAAACCCAAGTGGTCTAGTGGTTTTCCATACTTTCTTCAATTTAAATCTGAATTTTTCTTTAAGGCATTCATTATCTGAGCCATGTCACTGCTCAGTCTTGTTTTTGCCAACTGTATAGACCTTCTCCATCATCAGCTGCACATAACATAATCAGTATGATTTCAGCATTGACTATCTCTAGAAGAGGATGCTCACTATGAATGGTGAGTTATCTTAGGAAACTGTTAGCCTTCCCCCTGCTTCAGTGTGAAACTTGCCTGTTATGCCACATATCTCTTGACTTCCTACTTTCTCTAGTAGGCAGTGGATGTGGGCAGTATAAGCCCTCATTTCTCTGCCTTTTCTAAATACAGCATATATATTTGGAATTTCTTGATTCAAAATCTTTGAAGCCTAGCACAAAGAACTTTGAGCTTTATCTTGCTTAGTATGTGAAAAGAGCACAATAGTGCAGTACTTTGAATAATTTTCAGCATTTCCCTTTGATGTGTGGATCTGTACTTTGTCATGTGTACACTAAAGCTTGGTCAGTCGTGGCATAATGTGTATTCCATAGTGCAAACTCATGCTGGGATCCAGCCCCGCTGGACCCAGGGTAATTCAAAGGAGAGATGGAGTAGGCGTCCTAGGAAAAAACTGATTTAATTACTGATATATAGAGAATTTAGGAACGGATAGTGTAGTAGGAAAGTTAGTGGAGATGAAGAGGCTGAATAACTTGGTTTAAGTGGAATACCAATCATCACCTACGTAGGCCACAGGCATCTTTCTGTTCTTCTGAAGGAGAGTAGGCACTGAGGCCTCCCGGTCTGATCTTAGAAGCCCATGCAAAATTAGCATGCTTGGTGAGTGTAAGGTCGACACAGAGGATCCTTGATGGGTCGCCCCTCCTCTCCTTCCCGCAGGCGAGAAGGTCCCTTAGGGAAGGATCCTCCCAGATCCAGGGGACCAATGACAGCACACTTCACCGCTAGAGCCACCTCACTCCAGCTGCATAGACCTTCACCGTTAAAGCCGCCCTGCCCCAGCCACATAAAAAGATCTACGCAGCAAACCAGCAACCTATCCAAACCCCCATCTGCTAACCCGGCCATCCCTCACAGGGTGCATATATAAAAGAACTTCTAATGCGATCCTGAGCAAGTTTCCTCGGCCTGCCCCATTCAGGTCAAGGAACCCGCCCGGGAGCGCTTCACCATTAAAGCTTGTTAAATATTTTTTGGTGTCCTGGTCGTCTTTTACCTAACACTGAGTACCCATATTAATTCAGCCAGAAAAATGGGGAGCAAGAAGGAACGACATGGGGGAATCAGTGTTTCCAGAAACTGATCCAGTTTCTTTATTTTTTAGGTTGCTTATACACCTTTTGTTACACATAGGGATGAATACAGAGTAATGCGGGGGTCAACAGTCCTGACCTTTATCAAAATCAGGGTCTTTACATTAAAAAAAAAAAAAAAAAGGTCTTAGGGATTTTACATCATCTTCTGGCCATGAGGCCTGCTGATATTTATGACCCTTTCTTTCTGATAACCAAAAAACTTATTTTTTCCAAGATATTTTTTTCCCTTAAAACAGAAAACACCCTCCAAATAAGGTTGCATTCCTATAGAATGAGGGTGTAATGGATTACAATCAAGAAAGGATTTTACTTAACTTAAAGTTAACATGATTAATCTTAAAGGTTAGTATTTATTTCTCCTATGTACTAGTTATATTCATTATCAGGGCAAGGAATATGGAGATTTAGCATCAAATATTGGCTCAACAAATGAAAACCCTTCACCAGTGTTCCCCTTAAGATCTATTTTGTCTTAAGATACTGATAAAATTACATTTTTACAGAGCAAGGACACAGTGATTTATAAGAAAGAACAGTGATCTATTACAAAAAGAAAATTTGTTAACTCTAAAAGTCTAGTATTGCTAACATTAAAAACTACTATAATTCCTTTTCTATGTTCCAAATACATTGATTAATATATTCCCAGGTGCCTAAGGATATGCAGGCCTGGTGGCAATCATTGACTCAACAATGAGAAAAGCCCTATGCTAATTAAGACTCAAAGTTCTCCAAAACTCTCTGTGCTCTTTATGGTTGGGAGGTAGTCCTGGCAGGAGTATGGGTAATCCTGTCACACAAGCTAGTTTGCCAGCAGAGAGGGTTGACCTGAGACGCCCTTGTCCCACCCAGGGCAGGGAATTAGCAGCAATTATTGGCACAACAAATGAAAAAAAAAAAAAAAACATTTACCAATATAATTCCTAACAAACCCACTATATTAAAATTTGTAGATAGACCCTGGGTAGGTACTCAGAAACATGGGGTTTCCTGAGGCTTGATCACACCTTTGCATATGCCAAGCTCCTTCCTCATGACCTTTGCCATGAACGGAGTTCCACACGCTGGTTCTGGGAAAACTCAGAAGTTGGATCACATATGCCAAATAATGTTGATGGCATCAGTAAAGGTAGGATGATACTTCCAGAATGCAAGCTCAGTAGTTGTGCTAAGTCTGCTGTAGAACACTGGTTCAGTAATGGTAAAATGTGTGTTCTAGGATACAGGATCAATACTGTTGTCACATTTCCTCCAGAGTTTAGCCACTGCAGAAGTGGCATGTGTGCTTAGAATGGGGTCTTAATAGTGGTGAGATGCATGCTCTACAACTCATTCTCAGTAGTGGAGAGTTATGTTCTCTAGAGTGCAAGCTAGTAGTTAGTTACAAGATACTTGTTGTGATGACCTGTAGTACATGAAGAATCAGTGGAAGTTATCAAACCAATGAAACACTGAATGGTGAAAAACTACCAGGTGTGTTTGACCCACAGTAGACTAAGAAGTATTCCAAGAATGTTTCAATTCTGATTTACAAGATGGTGATAATTATTGCCTATGTTCCAACTAAAATAGATGAAGATGTACTTAAGTCATGTCATAAACCTGAAACAGTGACGGTTATAATCTACTAATCATGTCTGAGCTATCTGGATGCAGAAACAGTTAAAAAAAATTCATAGTACTTAAACACTGGAATTCGATAAATTAATGGGTGTTTCTTCCAAGAATGGGTGATGAAGCACCTGAAATGTATCACATAGCTGAAAGACTGGATGTTGATCAATACTAGGTGTATTTAACCTGGGGTAGGATGGGGACTCATTTAACCATATGATAGTCGTAAAACACAGGATGTTGATAAATTTATGAGTGTGTATGAACTGGTATGTACAGAAACAGTTGAAACATATCACAGAACTAAACACTTGATGAACCAGAGGATATGAAAGAAAAGACTTGAAGAATGTAACAGAACTGAAACAATTGATGGTGATAAACTATTGCTTGTGTTTACCATGGAGTAGAAGAAGAGGCACTTGAAACATGTCACAGCACTGAAACACTGGATGGTCCTAAGTGGATTAGAGAAACATTTGAAGCATGTCACACAACTGAAACATTGCATATTTTTAAATGACTGAATGTACTCGTTATGGAGTGAAAGAAGAAAGCACTTGAAGCATATGACATCACTGGAGCATTGATTGGGAATGCTGACTATGTTTGAGCTGGGATGGACACAGAGGCTCCAGAATCATTTCATAGTACTGAACATTAGCACTAGATGGGGAAAAAACTACTGGGTTTGTTTGATACAGGAATGAATGAAGTAGTAGTTGACATTATGTCACAGCAGTGAAACAAGACAGTAATAAATGATGAGTATATTGATGTTAGTGGGACCAAGAACACATTTAATCTAATCAAAGCCCTAAAACACTGGAGGATGATTAAATATTGGCTGTGTATGCCTCAGTGAGTACCAACAAATTTTCAAATCATGTCACAGCCCTGAAACGCTCTTATGGTGATAAAATACTGACTGTTTGGAACTAGGGTGTATGATGAAGCTCTTTAAGCATGTCATAGTATGTAAACACTGCTGTTGCTGCTGCTGCTAAGTCGCTCAGTTGTGATTCTGTGTGACCCTATAGACAGCAGCCCATCAGGCTCCCACGTCACTGGGATTCTCCAGGCAAGGACACTGGAATGGGTTGCCATTTCCTTCTCCAATGCATGAAAGTGAAAAGTGAAAGTGAAGTGGCTCAGTCGTGACCGACTCCAAGTGACCACATGGACTGCAGCCTACCAGGCACCTCTGGGCATAGGATTTTCCAGGCAAGAGTACTGGAATGGACTTCCATTGCCTTCTCCAATGTAAACACTAGATGGTGACAAACCACAGAATTTGGTTTATGGGTGACAATGAAGACGCCATTGGGTCATGCTCCAAAACTAAAACACTGGCTGTTTATAACTACTAGAAATTTTGTCCGAGGTTTACTGTAGAAGCATTTGAAACATGTTACTGTACTGAAAATAATAGATGGTGATAAAAGTCTATGCTATTCTTGAGTGGGTGAAGAAGTACTCGAATCCAATACCAGCCATGACACACTGTGTGTCAATAAACTCCTGGATTTTTTTTTTTTACACTCACTTCATTAATAAAGAACGGAAATTGGTTATATTTCACAGAATTAGACACAGGTTGGTACAAAATATTGGCTATGACTGGCCAGAGTGGGAAGAGAAGCCCTTGAATTGTGCCACACCAATGAGGCAAATAAATAGAGGAAAACAATAGAATGGGAAAGACTAGAGATCTACTAAAAAAAAATTAGACATACCAAGTGAACATTTCATGAAACGATGGGCTCAATAAAGGACAGAAATAGTTTGGACCTAACAGAAGAAGAAGATATTAAGAAGATGTGGCAAAAATACACAGAAAAACTGCACAAATATATATATATATATATATATATTCATGACTCAGATAATCATCTAGAGCCAGACATCTTGTAATGTGAACTCAAGTGGGCCTTAGGAAGCATCACTATAAAAAAAGGTAGTTGAGGTGATAGAATTCCAGTAAAGCTATTTCAAATCCTGAAAGATGATGCTATGAAAGGGCTGCACTCAACATACCACCAAATTTGGAAAATTCAGCCCTGGCCACAGGCCTGGAAAACGTCAGTTTTCACTTCAAGCCCAAAGAAAGGCAATACCAAAGAATTATGCAGCTACTGCAGTTGCATTCATCTCACATGCAACTAAATTAATGCTCAAAATTCTCCAACCCATGCTTCAGCAATGCATCCACCGTGAAATTCTAGATACTCAAGTTGGTTTTGGAAAAGGCAGGGGAACCAAGATCAAATTGCCAACATCAGCTGGATCATTGGAAAACCAGAAGAGTTCCAGAAGAAGGTCTACTTCTGTTTTGTTGAGATTTTGACTGTGTGTATTACAACAAACATTGGGAAATTCTGAAAGAATTGGGAATACCAGATCACCTGATCTGCGTCTTGATAAACCTGTATGCAGGTAAGAAAGCAAGTCAGAAAGCAACAGTTAGAAGTGGAAATAGAATACCAGACTGGTTCCAGATAGGAAAAGGAGCACTTCAAGTCTGTATCATCGTCACCCTGCTTATTTAACTTCTACTCAGACTACATAATGAGGAACGAGATCCAACCAGTCTCTCCTAAAGGAAATCAGTCTTTAGTGTTCACTGGAAGGACTGACATTGAAGATGAAACTCCAGTAATTTGGCCACCTGATGTGAAGAGCTGACTCATTTGAAAACATCCTGATGCTGGGAAAGATTGAAGGCAGGAGGAGAAGGGGACGTGAGCAGATGAGATGAATGGATGGTATCACTGACTCAATGGACATGGGCGTGGATTACCCATGGGGCTGGGTGATGGACAGGGAGGCCTGACTTGCTGTGGTTCATGGGAAAACAAAGTGTTGGACATGAATGAGTTACTGAACTGAACTCCCTTTAAAGAGTGATTTCTCTCTCTCTCTCTCTCTCTCTCTCTCTCTCTCTCTCTCTCTCTCTCTTTCTTTTCTTTGTCTTTTTTTTTTTTAATAATATTGGGCATGTTTGACCTGGGTGAATAGAGAAGGCCTTGAAGCATGTCACATAATGAAACTTTGAATGGTCAATAATTACCAGCTGGGTTTGACATTGAATGGATGGAGAAGCACTTGAGTCATGTCACTGAACTTCAAAATTGTATGGTGATAAATTAGTGAATGTCTTTAAATAGGGAGAATGAACACAAATTTGTGTGCATTTTGGCATTGAAACAGTAGGTGGTGAATGTCATGGATGAGTTTGACTTGGGAAAATGAGGAAGACTTGAGGAATGTCACACAGTAAAACATTGGATGATGTTAACTGCTGAGTGTGTTTGACCTGTTGAGAATGGGAAAATCCTGGAAGCTTATCATAAAATGGAAACACTGGTGATATGCTATTGCATGTGTTTTACTCAGAGAGGATGAAGAAGCACATGAATCATGCCACAGGACTGAAATAATGGATGGTGATAATCTACTGGGTGTGTTTTGTTTAGGATTGTGAAGAAGCACTTGAAGCAAGACTTCAAACTGAGGCATGGAATGCTGATAAACTATGGGTACTTCTGAACGATGGTGTATGACAAAATTCTTGAAATATGTTACATTACTGAAACATTGGATGTTGCTAAACTACTGATGTGTGTGACCTAGGATGACAAGAAGCACTTGATGCATGTCAAAATACTGAAATAGGAGGTGATAAACAACAGGGTGTGCATGACCCAGAATGCATGAGGAAGTATCTGAACCTTGTCACCAACATGAAACACTGGATGGTGAAAAACTATTGAGTGTGCTTGGTTCAGGGTGGACAAGAAGCACATGCTCCATTTCACAGAACTCAAAAGTACAGGGGACAAGCTACTTGGTAGGAAGAAAAAAGAAGCTCTGGAAGCATGCTGTAACCCTGAAACACTGGATAGTGATAAACTACTTGGTGTGATGATCTGAGGGAATGAAGAAACCCAGAAGCAGATTGCATAATTGAAGCTCTGGATAATGACAAACTACTGGGTCTGTTTGACCCAGTGTACACAAAGAAGCACTTGAATCATGTCACACAACTTGAACACTGGATGGTGAAAAACTCCTGTGAGTGTTTGGCTGGGTGGATGAAGAAGCTCTTCAAGCATGTCTCTGCACTAAGACATTGGATGATGTGTGTGTTTTATCTTCAAAAAATGAAGCACTTGACCTGTGTAACAGCACTAAAGTAGAGTATAGCACTTATACCACTGGGTGATTAGTTCCAGGTGAAAAGGAAACTCTGGAAAGTGTCACATGTTAATGCACTGAATATTCTATGGTAATAAAGTACTGAATGTGTTTGATGTGGGGTTGAGAAGAAGTAAATAAAGCAGGTCCCAGTATTGAAACTTGGGATTGTGACACTCCTGGGAGTGTCAGAGTTCAAGTGGAAAAAGAAACACTGGAAGCATGTCACATCCATGAAACAATAAATATTGCTAAACTACTGAGTGGAAATGATAAACTGGGAAAGACTAGAGATCTATTCAGGAAAATAAGAAGTATCAAGGGAGTATTTCATGCACCTATGGGCACAATAAAGGACAGAAAATATATGAACCTAAAAGAAGTGAAAGATATTAAGGAGTGGTGGCAAGCATACATAAAAGAACTATCCCAAAAGATACCAATGACCCAGATAAACATGATGGTGTGATCACTCACCTAAAGCCAGACATCTTGGAGTGTGCAATCAACTGCCTGCTAGCATCACTACCAACAGAGATAGCGCAGGTGATGGAACACCAGCTGAGCTATTTCAAGTTCTAAAAGATGATATTGTTGAAGTGTTCCACTCAGTATGCCAGAAAACTTGGAAAATTCAGCAGTGGCTTCAGGACTGGAAAAGGTCAGTTTTTCATGTGAAATCCAAAGAATGACAATGTAAAATAATGTTTAAAGTGTCACACAACTCTTCTTATTTCACACACTAACTCCTTGGAAGACAATTTATGAAAAACTTCTCATATTAAAAAGCAGAGGTGTTAATGAGCCAACAAAGTTCCATCCAGTTAAGACTATTATTTTTTCAGTAGGCATGTATAGTTGTGACACTTGAATTATTAAAAAAAGCAAGAAAAAAGTCTGAGCACCAAAGGATTCATGCTTTTGAACTGTGATGTTGGAGGAGATTCTTGAGAGTCCCTTGGACTACAAGGAGATCCAACCAGTCCATCCTAAAGGAGATCAGTCCTGAATATTCTTTGGAAGAACTGATGTTGAAGCTGAAACTCCAATACTTTGGCTGCCTGATGTGAAGAGCTGACTCATTTGAAAAGACCCAGATGTTTGGGAAGATTGAAAGTGGGAGGAGAAGGGGAGGACAGAAGATGAGATGGTTGGATGACACCGCTGACTAAAAGGACATGAGTTTCAGTAAATTCCAGGAGTTGGTGAGAGACAAGGAAACCTGAAATGCTACACTTCATGGGCTCACAAAGTCAGACACAACTGAGCAACTGAAGTTAATCGAACAAAGGTATGCTCAAAATTATCCAGGCTGGACTTCAACAGCACAGTAACCTAGAAATTGCAGATGTTCAAACTGGATTTAGCAAAGACAGA
>SJYV01022228.1:848817-929844 GCA_006410875.1 Neotragus pygmaeus | reverse complement strand
ATTGGGGGCAGGAGGAGAAGGGGATGACCGAGGATGAGATGGCTGGATGGCATCACGGACACGATGGACATGAATCTGAGTGAACTCCGAAAGATGGTGATAAACAGGGAGGCCTGGTGTGCTGCAATTCATGGGGTCGCAAAGAGTCGGACACGACTGAACTGAACTGATTCATAAAAAGACATAAGAACTCATTCTATGTTCTCTGTCATTCTGCCAATCAGGAAACAATCATATCTTCTACAGAAGCAAAACAGCAGTCAGAAACATCTTCCCTACCTTAGTAAATTGACTTCTTTACAATTCTAGATTTTCTCAACAGAGGAAGAATTTTCTTCTACCTAACCGCCACTTCATCTTAGCTCAAAGTCCTCTGAAGCCCAAGTTAATGTAAATGAAGTTGTACTGAATGCTGAAAACCTTCTAAACCCCCTACTTGGCACCCAGTATGACACCCTGGCTTATGGCCTAAATCATACATTCTTAAAGATAGCACAGCCTTTTAGGCCCCTCCCTCCCTACTTTGCATGCTCTTCTCTGGTCTCAGCTACTCTTACAACTTTTGTAATGATCACCTGCTGCTTCTGTTGCTCACCTATATTCTCACAATTCCCCAAAGGATATCTGAACTCATACCTTTCTCCCTACTTGCATACTTTTCTGCCTACTGAATGTTTTCACCAGGGTATTCCCAAAGTTCCTCAGAAACAGCAAGCCTAAATGAGAAGTTGTCATCCCTCTTCCCCTATAAAAAATAATCTACCATAATTTGTCTCAGAAACCAAATTAGAAACCTAGGCATCAATCCTGGTTCTTCTCACACCTCAATGAGATATCAAATGAATAATAATAATGCTGAAAACTTGCAGTGATAATTATTACAGAACCTAACAGCTACATAGTACTAACCATGTACTTGGCACAGTTCTATACTCTGTACATAAATTAATTTAATCCTCACACAATACTATAAGTATTGTGTTTCTTCTCATTTTACAATGAGTAAATGAGATTCATAAAAGTTTTGCAATTTGCCAAACTTTACAAAAATATGCGGAGAAAAGTTATGACCAGCCTAGATAGCATATTGAAAAGCAGAGACATTACTTTGCTAATAAAGGTCTGTTTAGTCAAGGGTATGGTTTTTCCAGTGGTCATGTATGGATGCGAGAGTTGGACTGTGAAGAAAGCTGAACACCAAAGAACTGATGCTTTGAACTGTTGTGTTGGAGAAGACTCTTGAGAGTCCCTTGGACTGCAAGGAGATCCAACCAGTCCATTCTGAAGGAGATCAGCCCTGGGATTTCTTTNCTTTTTCTTCAAGATTGCTTTGAAGTTCTGGATCTTTTATGGTTTCATATAAATTTTAGGATTATTTGTGCTAGGTCTGTGAAAAAGGTCATGGGTAATTTGCTAGGGATCACATTAAGCCCATAGGTTGCTTTGTCCATGTGTCCATTTTAACAGTATTAATTCTTCCAATTCAAGAGCATGGGATATCTTTCCATTTCTTTTAATCATCCTCATTTCCCTTTATTAATGTTTTATAGTTCTCACCATGAAAGCCACCTTGTTGGTCAAGTTTATTCCTAAATATTTTATTTTGGGGGGTACAATTTTGAAAGGTATTGTCTTTTAACATCCCCTTTCTGATATTTCATTGTTAACGACATGCAACCACGTTTATGTTAATCTTGTACCCTGCTGATCTTGATACTGTTAATCTTGTATCTTGCTGAATTTGTTTATCACTTCTAGGAATTTTTGTCTGAAGTCTTCAGGGTTTTCTATATTTAGTATCATGTTATCTGCATATGGAGAAGGCACTGGCACCCCACTCCAGTACTCTTGCCTGGAAAATCCCATGGATGGAGGAGCCTGGTGGGCTGCAGTCCATGGGGTCGCTAAGAGTCAGACACATGACTGAGCAACTTCACTTTCACGCATTGGAGAAGGCAATGGCAACCCACTCCAGTGTTCTTGCCTGGAGAATCCCAGGGATGGGGGAGCCTGGTGAGCTGCTGTCTATGGGATCTCACAGAGTTGGACACGACTGAAGCGACTTAGTAGCAGTAGCAGCAGCAGCAGCAGCAGCATCACATATAATGATAGTTTTACATCTTCCCTTCCAACTTGTGGCTATGACTTCAATAATATGTTGAGTAGAAGAAGTGAGAGTGGACATCTTTCTCTTGGTCCAGAGTTAAATAGGAATGTTTTCAGTTTTTCACAGTTGTGTATTATATTGACTGTGGGTTTGTTATACTTAGCTTTTATTATATTAAGATGTGTTTACTCTATACCCACTTTGTGAAGAGTTTTTATCATGAATGGGTGTTAAATTTTGTCAAATACTTTTTCTGTATCTATTAAGATGATCATGTGGTTTTTGCCTCTTCTTTGTTGTTATATCTCATTGATTGTGCATATATTCAACCACCCTTGTGGACCTGGAATGAATCCCACTCAGTTGAGATGTATGACCTTTTTTATGTATTGTGGGATTCAGTTTGCTGATATTTTCTTGAGAATTTTTGCATCCATATTTATCAAAGATATTGATTTAATTTTCTTTTTTTTGGTGGTGTCCTTGTCTGGTTTGGATCTCAGGGTGATGGTGGCTTCATAGAATGTCTTTAGGGAGTGTTCCTTCTTCTTCAGTATTTTGGGAGAGTTTGAGAAGGGTCAGTATAAGTTCTTCTTTGTATTTTTGGTAGAATTTGCCTGGGAAATCATTTGGTCCTGGACTTTTGTTTGTAGAGGGTTTTTAAAAATTATACATTTTATTTCACTTACTGGTCTGTTCAAGTTATCTGTTTNTATTTTGGGAGAGTTTGAGAAGGGTCAGTATAAGTTCTTCTTTGTATTTTTGGTAGAATTTGCCTGGGAAATCATTTGGTCCTGGACTTTTGTTTGTAGAGGGTTTTTAAAAATTATACATTTTATTTCACTTACTGGTCTGTTCAAGTTATCTGTTTCTTCTTGATTCAGATTTGGTGGGATGTTTATTTCTATAAACTTGTCCATTTCTCTAGGTTGTCAAATTTCTGATTTCTTTTTGTGGTTGATTTCTTGTTTCCTGCCATTGTGGTGAGGAAAAAAAATGCCTGAGATAATTTCTGTTCTCAAATTTTGGAGTTATTTTGTGCTTTCCTATGTGATCCATCCTAGAGAATGTTCCAAGTACGTTTGAAAAGAATGTGTATTCTGTTTGTTTTGGATGTAATGCTTTGAAAATATCAATCGAGTCTAACTGTTCCATTGTATCACTTGGGATCTCTTTTGTCTTATTGACATTCTGTCTAGAAGATCTGTCCTTTNAGTATAAAAATGGTATTGTGATTATGCAGGAAAATGTACTTATTCTAACGAGGTATATGGTGAAATATCATGAGTATCAATGATGCATGCCACTTGCTTTCAAGTAATTTACCTAAAAGAATACATATACACACAGAAGAAAGAAAATGCAAATTTGGGATAGGTTAAAAATTAATCTAAGTGAAAAGCAAATACTCATTGACTCTTCTTTGTCTGTTTTTTTTTAGGTTTCAACTTTTAAAAAGTTGGGAATAAATAACATTTACTGAGTAATTAATACGGGCTGGACACNCACACAGAAGAAAGAAAATGCAAATTTGGGATAGGTTAAAAATTAATCTAAGTGAAAAGCAAATACTCATTGACTCTTCTTTGTCTGTTTTTTTTAGGTTTCAACTTTTAAAAAGTTGGGAATAAATAACATTTACTGAGTAATTAATACGGGCTGGACACCATTCTTAAATATTTACATTATTAACTCACTTAATCGTCACAGGACACCTGTGACGACAGTTAAGACTATAGGACTTACTAGTATCATCCCTATTTTATAGATGAGTAGCCTAAGGCATTAAGACATTTAAGTAATTTACCCAGAGTTAAAACTAGCTGTATCTATGTGGCCAAAAAATAAATACACAAAACAGGCTCTTAGAGGACAGAAGGTGAAGATAAGCACACAAGCAACTATAAGAAATATACAATAAACCAAGAGATGCACATATGGCACTGCAGGAATTTAAAGGAAAAAAAAAAAGAGTCAACAGAGTTCAAATCCAGAGTCCATGCTTCCTGGTTTTCTATCTTGTGTACTTTTGTGCAGCTACAGACATAACAGAAGACTCTGACATACAGTCAGAAAACAGACTGGAACAACCATTTTTTGAAGAGAAACACAGACTGGAGACAAATTCGAAGCCTATTTTATTAAGGTGGTGAAATTGAAAAGAGAAATGATAGGAGAGAAAGCAAAACTGATTAAAACTAGGGCTTCCCTAGTGGCTCAAATGGTAAAGAATCTTGCCTGCAAGGCAGGAGACCCGGGTTCAATCCCTGGGTCAGGAACATGTCCTAGAGAAGAAAACGGCAACCCACTCCAGTATTCTTGCCTGGAGAATTCCATGGACAGAGGACCCTGGTGGGCTACGGTCCATGGAACCAAAGAGTTGTACAAGACTGAATGACTTTCACTTTCAATGCAGGAGTAGAGGTAGAATAAAAGGCTGATGACATGGAGGTGGAATAGCATGGAGGTGGAATAACAGGCTGAAACAGAAAACAATGATAATTGACTTCTTTTCATATAAAAGTTTGTATAAAATCAAAATTTAATTATGACTAGTATTGGATATTGCTTCACAAGTGGCTCAGTGGTAAAGAATCTGCTGGCCAATGCAAGAGGCACAAGAGATACCTGGTTAGCCCTAGATGCAAAAATGTTAAGCTAAAATTACTAAAATTATTACTTACTAAAATGTTAGTAAGCAGGTAGAACATAAATAGGTTCCAGTACAGTGGTTTATCACCCCCCAAAACCATATAATTAAATATAGTCCCTCCTTCTCTAGCACAAAAATCCAAACTCAGAACAGCACACTAAAAATTTTTTTTTAAATAACAATCTTAAGACTACACAGTAGTGTCTATAAGAATACACAAATAGTAGCATAAGGAAACATATTTTTAAATCTCTTATGAAATATAATTCAATAAAATAACATTACCTATGTTTATTTGTTTACATTTCTATCACCTTTGCTAGAACATGGACTTCTTCAGGGCAGGAATCATGCCTGATGGTTCATTTCTATAGCCCAAATACCTAAAATAGGTACATATTAGGCATTCATATGTTTGCAGAACTTACACATGTGCATGGAACTTATGCATGGGGAACTAAGGATAATAAACTCTCAATATGTTGATTCATATTGTGATCATTTTGTAACATATCATTTTTATGTATTAAAAATACAACATCAGATCCAAAAGTTGAATCGCTTGAAGTCTGAACTGACCATGTTTCAAACCACAGATATTAGCTATCATAAAATAGGCATGAATTTACTATCATCTTTCAAAGCAATAATGATTATGATAGACAAAATTTACCTACAACCACTCAAGTTACATTGCATGTGTGCAAAAAAGGGTTAATAATATAGCAGATCTGAGACTGCTACCCTTAGAAGACTGTTCCCAAGTTCTTTTGGGAACTTGGATGTTAAGAAAGTACCCAGAATTCCCTGATAAGAATGCTTCACTGTGCCTAAACTGTTTTAAAAAAAAATGTGGTGCACAGTGAATTACTGCTTTTCCTCTTGGAGTCTAGAATTCTGGTAGGTGTTTGGCAGAGGATGCCTATGTGACCAGCTGCCATAAAAACCAGGCATTGAAAATTTAAAGAGCTGGGACTTCCCTGGTGGTCCAGTGGCTAAGACTCTGTGCTGCCAATGGAGAGGGCACAGGTTCAATCCCTGGTCAGGGAATTAGATCCCACATGCTGCAACTAAGACCCAGTGCAGCCAAATAAATAATTAAAATTAAAAAAAAAAAGAAAATCTAAAGAGCTTCCCTGGTATACAATAGTTCACACACGTTGTCACAACTCAGTGCTAGAGAAATTAAGGGCATCCAGTGTGATTCCACTGGGAGCTTGAACCAGGTTTCCTCAGTCTCTGAATCATGTGCCCTTCCTTTTTTGCAGGAGGAAATTTATGGCTCTGAGTTGGACTCTTATACTCGGTCTTGAGTCCTCCCAACAAATCACCAAACCTACAAGTGGTCTTGAAGACCCTGACACAAACATGTTACATCAGACAGTGGCCTCATTATTTTGGGATAAGGAACATTATTAAAGATTTAATACATTTCCATAAAAAGTAATGACAAAAGAAATTTAAGATAAATCATCAAGATTTTTACTTTGGACTGTGTTTTCCAATAATTACTTCTATCCCATGGTTAATATAGGCTTCCCTCATGGGATAAGGAAGCAAAAGATTATTAATTATAAGAAATTCAATCGTACTTTAAGTTTTGAACCAGATCTCAAGCCTCCAAAGTAATGGCATTATTCTTAAGAAATCTCATTTCCATCTCACCCTACCCTCCAAAAGTTCATAGAAAAGCCCGAAAGACATACCTCTAGAACGACTTTCTGGCACTCAAAGATTACATTTTAAAAGAAAAATTCCTGATGCTTTTGTTTCTGTTTACATAAATAGTATTAGGGTTAAGTCAGAAAGCATCAACACTTCTCCCTTTTTTCTCCTATAATGATGTGGTGCTCATAATAATAATGGAGAAAACAAACTATTGTTCATTCTTCTGAAGAAATAAAATTGGGAGATAGTATATATTAAAAAATTATTTAGCTGCTTCCTGCACTGTATATTTCCATTTACATATAAGCATTTACAAGAATTCTTAGATCTTCATTCCCTTAGAATAGACATATTTTATATAATACATAAGATAACATTCTAAATAAATTACTTTTTAAGTTAAAATGGTTAGATTAAGATCTTTAGAGATAATACACAATGCTCACTTTTACTTATCATAGGAAAATGTATTTGACATAACAAGTTCCATGGTAATTTCATTTTGACATAATTCTGCTAAAATTCAACATTCAAAAAACAAAGATCATGGCTTCCAGTCCCATCACTTCATGGCAAATAAATGGGAAAACAATGGAAACAGTGACAGGCTTCCTGGGCTCCAACATTACTGCAGATGGTGACTGCAGCCATGAAATTAAAAGACGCTTGCTCCTTGGAAGAAAAGCTATGACAAACCTAGACAGCATAATGAAAAGCAGAGACATTACTTTGTCAACAAAGGTCTGTCTAGTCAAAACCATGGTTTTTCCAGTAGTCAAGTATGGATGTCAGAGCTGGACCATAAAGAAGGCTGAATGCCAAAGAATTGATGCTTTTGAGCGGTGGTGCTGAGAAGACTCTTGAGAGTCCCTTGGACTGCAAGGAGATTAAGCCGGTCAATCCTAAAGGAAATCCGTCCTAAATAAGCATTAGAAGGACTGATGCTGAAGCTCCAATACTTTGGCCACCTAATGTGAAGAGACGATTCTGGAAACGTCTCTGATGCTGGGAAACACTGTGGGCAGGAGGAGAAGGGGATGACAGAGGATAAGATGGTTGGATGGCATCATTGATTCAATGGACATGAGTTTGAGCAAACTAAGGGAGATGGCGAAGGTCATGGAAGCATGGCATCCTGCAGTCCATGGGGTCATAGAATCAGACATGACTGAGCGACCGAGCAACAATAACAAACACAGGCATAAATTAAAAGACGTTTGCTCCTTGGAAGAAAAGCTTTGACAGACAGCGTATTAAAAAAAGCAGACATCACTTTGCCGATAAAGGTCCCTACAGCCAAAGCTACAGTTTTCCAGTAGTTACATATGGATATGAGAGCTGGACCACAAAAGAAAGCTAAGTTCTGAAGAATTGATGATTTCAAATTGTGGTGCTGGAGAAGACTCTTGAGAGCTCTTGTGACCCATGTAGTTCACGGGGTCACAAAGAGTCAGACAGACTGATGACTGAACAACAAATATGCAGACATGTAAAAAAAGGCACAGCAAAGTTTCCTTCCAGAGATGTGATTTTAACTACTCTCCTTTTCCCAACTACTACCCTGAAATTAAGCATAAGGCCAACCATATTGTTCAGTGGAAAGCCACTGCTTACATAAATTAAAAAATTACTACTATTGAACTTATAAAGCCACACTGTAAGACATCAAAGCACAGGAAACAAGCCAAGTTGAACACAGTAAGTAAAAACAACAGCCATAAATCTAAAACTTCATTCATTCACTTATCCAATCAACATGAAAGAACTCTCACTGGGGACAGAAAAATGTTGTCTTTGCACTCCACCAGCAACACCGGAGGTGTGCTACAGGTGTTATTACAGAAGCCAGTAAGATAGATTTGGGGTCACAAAAGAGGAAGTAGTCAGTTTTAGAGGTACTGAAGGATATGATAGGAGAAGGAAATCTTCCTGGCAGGCAATGAGGAACTATCAAAGGGTTAAAAGAAAGGGCATTGGAAAGATGAAACTTCTGTTTTACATTTGTCTTGTAAAGTAGAGAAACAATGGGAGGAACAAGACAAAACCTGACTTTGAATCTTGCCTCCGGTGTTTATTCATAGCTGGGTAAGCGACCCTGGTCCCTCACTTCCTTATCTATAAATGAATATATTACCTACTTCATAGGGTTGTTTTAAGGGTTAAATGAGATAGTGAGATAAAGGTTTCACACACTAGCACAAAGTATACATTCAGAGTCAAGTCACATTTGGAGGTCATATATAAATACAAAACAATGTTAGTTAGGTTGCAAAATTTGATTCTTCATGTGATGAAGTTCTTGCATAATTTTAGACATTTGAGAGGAGATAGTAAATTTTACTTTCTAGCTTTCATTCTCTCCTTCTTTTTAATTGAAACTCTATATCCAGCCACGCTACCACTTTACAAGTCCCATTTCAGTAAGTATCGTGTCACAAAAATCAAATAGTCCCAAACATTACTCATAACAGTCAAATATCACAACAAAATGATAACATCAGGCCTTGAGAGTCTGGTGCAAAGACTTCACAATTTTCTGTGCCATTTTTATTGGAAAAAAAAATTCTCTTTTCATACTTTTATTTTGCCACTGTAAAGTTCAACTAACGAGAAACTTTATTTAAACAGCTAATACAAATTTTATTTATAAGAAGCTCGAATTAGTTGTATCATGCCACACATTCATTAGAATACAGTGACCCTTCAGGGCTACAAGGAGAAGAGCTCGCAAACTCAAGTTCAGTTCAGTTCAGTCGCTCAGTCGTGTCCGACTCTTTGCGACCCCATAAATCGCAGCACGCCAGGCATCCCTGTTCATCACCATCTCTCGAAGTTAACTCAGACTCACGTCCATTGGNTATTGACTATGCCAAAGCCTTTGACTGTGTGGATCACAATAAACTGTGGAAAATTCTGAAAGAGATGGGAATATCAGACCACCTGACCTGCCTCTTAAGAAATCTGTATGCAGGCCAGGAAGCAACAGTTAGAACTGGACATGGAACAACAGACTGGTTCCAAATAGGAAAAGGAGTCCGTCAAGGCTGTATATTGTCACCCTGCTTATTTAACTTCTATGCAGAGTACATCATGAGAAACGCTGGACTAGAAGAAGCACAAGCTGGAACCAAGACTGCCGGGAGAAATATCAATAACTTCAGATACGCAGACGACACCACCCTTGTGGCTAAAGAGCCTCTTGATGAAAGTCAAAGAGCAGAGTGAAAAAGCTGGCTTAAAATTCAACATTAAAAAAACTCAGATCATGGCATATGGTCCCATCACTTCATGGCAAACAGATGGGGAAACAATGGAAAAAGTGACAGACTTTATTTTTGGGGGTTCCTAAATCACTGCAGATGGTGACTGCAGCCATGAAATTAAAATATGCTTGCTTCTAGGAAGAAAAGCTATGACCAACCTAAACAGCATATTAAAAAGCAGGGACATTACTTTGCAGACAAATGTTCGTCTAGTCACCGCTATAGTTTTTCCAGTAGTCATGTATGGATACGAAAGCTGTACTACAAAGAAAGGTGAGTACTGAAGAATTAATGCTTTTGAACTGTGGTGTTGGAGAAGACTCTTGAGAGTTCCTTGGACTGCAAGGAGATCAAACCAGTCAATCTTAAAGGAAATCAGTCCTGAATACTCATTGGAAGGACTGATGCTGAAGCTGAAACTCTAATACTTTGGCCACCTGATGCAAAGAACTGTCTCACTGGAAAAGACCTTGGTGCTGGGAAAGACTGCAGGCAGGAGGAGAAGGGGACAACAGAAGATGAGCTAATGGACATGAGTTTGAGCAAGCTCCAAGAGTTGGTGAGGGAGGCTCAGAGGGTAAAGCGTCTGCCTGCAGTGCGGGAGACCTGGGTTTAATCCCTGCGTCAGGAAGATCCCTTGGAGAAGGAAATGGCAACCCACTCCAGTACTCTTGCCTGGAAAATTCCATGGACAGAGCAGCCTAGTAGGATATAGTACATGGGGTCTCAAAGAGTCGGACATGACTGAGCGACTTCACTTTCACTTTCAGGGAAGCCTGGTGTGCTTCAGTTCATGGGGTCACAAAGAGTCAGACACGACTGAGCAACTGAACTGAAGTAAGAAAATAAAAATGCTATCCCCTCACAAGTAGGATTGAGGATACCTTAAAATATGATGGAAATGCTTAGATGCTGAGTTTATCTGATACCAACTAAATACCCATATGCTGCTTCTTTCCCCATATGTACAACAGGAACATTAATAGTAGCTACCTCAAGGGTTATTTGAAAATGAAAGAAAATATGAAAAACTCTTGNTTGAGGATACCTTAAAATATGATGGAAATGCTTAGATGCTGAGTTTATCTGATACCAACTAAATACCCATATGCTGCTTCTTTCCCCATATGTACAACAGGAACATTAATAGTAGCTACCTCAAGGGTTATTTGAAAATGAAAGAATATATGAAAAACACTTGAAGAGCTTGCTTATTGTAAATAATAAGCAGCTTTGTTGCCACAAGGCTTACTGCCATTACAACAAAACATAGTTGAGGGCCCAAGCATTTTCTGAAAGAACTCAAATAGCAAACACTGGAAAGCAATCTTAATCCATTATCACAAAAGACTGTGAAGTCTTTGAGATTTAAATGAAAAATGAGCTTTTAATCACTGCCCCCCTTTCAATGCACCTCTTTGCTTTTCTAATACCCCAAACACTTCTGCTTTATAAAGGTTAAGGATACTAAAGTATATTCAAATTCTAAAGTATTTGTTCCGTGTGATTCAAAGTGGACTCAAAGTATATCAGGTCTTTCATGATTTTCTAGTTCCATTCCCTCTACCTTCAAAACATATCTGAAATCTGACCCCTTGCTCACTACTTCCATTACTATCTCGCTAAAAGAGACACCACCATCTCCTGATTCTCTCAGGAGTGCAGAAATCTTCCTTGCTCTTATCTCTTAGAGTCAGTTTTCCCACAACAGCAGCCAGACTGAGTTTTCCCACATCCAGGTGAGTACAGCCTCCAACGCTCACAACCCTCCAATCACTTTCCAGCACAACCAGATATAGAGCCAGTCAGTGTCTTTACATGAGCAACTATGTCCAAGTCATCTATTCCCAGCCTCCTTCTCCCTTCACTACACTACAGTCACTGTGGTCTTCCGGGTCCTAGAACACACCAAGCCAATCTGGCCTCAGGGCCCACTGACTTTTGTCTGGCTGAAATGGCCTTTTTTCATATTCCCATCTGGCCAGTTTCTTGATTTCTCTTAGATCTTTTGTCAAATTCACCTCCTCAGAGAAAAACCTTCCCTGACTACCTCATCTTGGATAGTCACTTCTCCTTCCTTCACCTTCCCTGAATCTTTTTATCCCTTTTTTCCATTGTAGTTATGTGATCTGAACTATATATATATGTTTATTTTAACAGGGACCTCGTATGTCTTATCATTGTAGGCCCTATAACAATATCTGATACAAAACAGGTGCTCAATATATATTTGTTGAATAAATAAAAGCTTCTTACAAACATCAATTAACATACCCTATATAAGCTGGCTGAAGCAGATAACATAAAGTCTATTGCTGAACTCCTGGCGTGCTAAGGTGAAGCAGATACTAATAAAATACATTAAAAAAATAGATAAATGCTAAGAGGTTAGCCATGGTCTCTGCTGGCATCTAATATTACCTCTATAGTGGAGTCTCTGGAGGAGGAAATGGCAACTTACTTCGGTACTCTTGCCTGGAAAATCCCATGGATGGAGGAGCCTGGTGGGCTGCAGTCCATGGAGTCAGAGGAGTCAGACACAACTGAGTGACTTCACTTTCACGCGCAACCCACTCCAGTATTCTTGCCTGGAGAATCCCAGAGACAACAGAGCATGGTGGGCTGCCATCTGTGGGGTCGCACAGAATCGGACATGACTGAAGCAACTTAGCAGCAGCAGCATAGTGGAGTCTCAAATTTAGATCTTTAATCTTGATTCCTTCCTTGAGTTCTAGTCTCACATCTAGTTGCCTGGTAATGAACCCCAACTTCTTCTTCTTTTTATTCCTTATTGCCTTATTATCACTGCCCCGAAACATGTTAACCCTTTCGTATGCATTCTATGTTGTTAAAAGATAATAGTATATCATATGAATATATACATGTGTAGGTACACATACTCCTACATAAACCCACATAAAGGTGTTCCGGTCATTGTTCCACAAAAGAATAGGATATATTAACATATACTTCTGTATATATTTCTTTCCTCATTCAATACTACATCAGTGAAAGTCCTGCCAAGTTGGCTTATATAATGCTGTTTTTGATGGCAACACAATGTTCCATATTGTGATATACTATAACTTATTTACTCATTCCACTATTAATAGAAATGATTTTGTTTTTAAGTTTTGATATTATAAACAGTGATGAAATATACATCCTTGTACATACCAGTGCTTTATTAGGAGCAGATTCCCTTAAGTGAAATCATTAGGGCATAATATGTCTATTTTCAATAGTTATTGCCAGATTACCCTCCCAAAAAGGCAATAACAACTCATATTTCCATCAGCAGTATTCAAATAATTTCTCACATCCTCATCCCAAGTAACATGTGGTTTTGATCATTTTCATTTTTGCCAATCTTACGGATATAAAGAGATAGTTCATATTTCATCGACTGTAAGTCTGACCATCCTTTGAAATATTACTGACCATCTGAATTTGCTCCCCTGAAATTCCCTATTCATATCCTTTGCCCATTTTTCTACTTGGTTGTTTGCCTTCTTATCAAAATTTAAGAGCTTCCTGAATATTACAGGTACAAACCCTTTCCTCTGACACCTCTGTTGCAAATATTTTAGTTTTCAAATTTGCTGTGGACCATTAATTTTGACCATGTTCTGTTTTGCCATATAAATTTAAACTTTTATATAGGCAAAATTCTTTTTTTCCACCTTGTCCAGCTCCTAGATATCCTGTTTAATAAAAAATGTCTTCCAGAGAATGATTCCTACTTAAATACCAAAGAATAAAACATGAGAAATTTTCCTTCACATAAAATATGAAAAATTCTCTTTATAATCCTAAGTTATACTTTAAAAACCACTCCCACTTTTTTTCTGCATCTTGTTCTTTTGACTCTCTAGTTATTATATTACAAACTGTTGACACCATAATTATGAATTTTCTGTCCATTACAGGGACTCTCCTCTGCAACACTTCTGTCAAACCATAACAATCTAACCTCTGTTGCTCATTTCCAATGATGAAATACTTATTACTTCTCTAGACCTTACCATTTCACTTCCCAGGAGTTTCTATTCATTTCATCCTGAGTCATCTATATTTTTCATATTCCTATTGAAATAACCAAACTATGCAAATATATGAGAATGAAAAGCAGTCTCAGTAATTTAACTGTGATGTTCTTAGCACCTAAAAATTATTCACTGCCTCTTCCATTTCCCCTTTCCTCCAATGAATACCTTCTTTATGTCAACTATTAGAAATACAAAGATAAAGAAAATATAGCTTCTGACCTTAAGATCATGGAAGAGTAGCAATATATATTATACCTATATATGCATATTGTGAATATATAAAAAATTATAACTATGGAAAATGATTACTATATAGTGAAAATGCTCCTCAAGATCTATTTTAAGGAATTCTAGTGCATATATTTGGTAATAACTGGATAACTTGGATAATTGCATATTAGAGGAGTTAACCAAGCTGAAGATTGAAAAAAGATATTTACAGTATTGAGAAAATTAAAATTTAGCACTGTTTTCTTGAAACCGGTTCAATCAATTAAGCTCTAATTATATTGTCTTAGCTAGATAATATTCATGTCAGGCAATATAACATATTTTATAAGAGATCTAAGAAGCTCCAGGCAATAGATCACATATCTTGAAAAATAATCTGGCCTAGATAAAATTTAATTTTTAAAAAAGCATCCAGCTTGCAAATTTATTTGCTCATTGTGGTTCAGGTTTTCTTTGGTAATCAGTACTATCCCAAGATTAAGTAAAACTTTGAAAAACACAAACATTTCGAAAAATTTTTTTAATTAATTAATTTACTTTAATTGGAGGATAATTACAATATTGTGGTGGTTTTTGCCATACATTGACATGAATCAGCCGTTGGTGCACATAAGTCCCCCCATCCTGAATGCCCCTCCCACTTCCCTTCCCACTCCATCCTTCTGGGTCATCTCAGAGCCACCAGCTTTGAGCGCCCTGCTTCATTCATCGAACTTGCACTGGTCATCTACTTTACATACGGTAATATACATCTTTCAGTGTTATTCTCTCATATCATCCCACTCTCGCCTTCTCCCACATAGTCCAAAAGTCCATTCTTTACATCTATGTAAAGAACAGATTATTTTGCTGCCTTGCATACAGGATCATCATTACTGTCTTTCTAAATTCTATATACTATGTGTTAATATAGTATATTGATGTTTCTCTTTCTGACTTAGTTCACTCTGTATATAATAGACTCCAGTTTCATCCACCTCATTAGAACTGACTCAAATGTGTTCTTTTTCATAGCTGAGTAGTATTACATTGTGTACCACAACTTCCTTATCCATTAATCTGCTGATGGATATCTAGGTTGCTTCCACATCCTAGCTATTATAAACTGTGCTGCAGTGAACACTGGGGTACATGTGTCTCTTTCAATTGTGGTTTCCTCAGTGGGTATGCCCAGAAGTGGAACTGCTGGGTCATATGCCAGTTTTATTTCTAAATTTTTAAGGAATCCCCACACTGTTCTCCATAGTGGCTGTATCAGTTTGCATTCCTACCAATAGTGTAAGAGGGTTCCCTTTTCTCCACACCCTCTCTAGCATTTATAGTTTGTAGACTTTTGGATTGCAGCCATTCTGACCAGTATGAGATGACACTTGATTGTGGTTTTGATTGGTGATAGACAGGGTAGGCTGGTGTGCTGCAGTCCATGGGAGTTGCAAAGAGTTGGACACAACTGAATGACTAAACTGAACTGAATGGGTGATGTTGAGCATCTTTTCATAAACATCTTGAAAATTTAAACAATTGAACACTGGTTCAATGTGATTTAAAAAACCAAGATTAAAAAAAATCTCCAATAAAATGGAATCATGCTAATACTAAGAAATGAAGATATAATAAACATAAACAAAAAGCCAGAAAAACACATAAAAACTGTCTACCAATGTTTATTCCATCCAGGCAGGGACTGACTTCTGTGACATTCTGAGACTTTGCAAATCCTTACTTGGGGTTGGAGAGTAATTTGCTTACTGATTTACTCAGTGTGTGCAGTCACATTTAACAAATGCATGTGGACTTTATAGGCAGTAAGCTACTGCAAGCATTTATCCATCTATCCATCCATCAACTGACACAACCAATTCCTAAGTCAAACATCACATTCAAAAACATGAGACTTTCTGGAACAAATATACAAAATAGCTCAGTTTATATTGACCAGAAACCTCACCCTTGGCAAAGACAAATTTCTGCAAATTTTAAATTGAAATAGTAATCAAAGTATAATGTCTACATGAAAACATGTTTGTTGTTCAATATTAAAGGTAAAATACTTGAAAATCATAAAAGCATTAAAAACAGGCAAAAAAGCAGCAAATTAAAACAGTTTATCAGATTATGAGGCTAAGATAAATAAAGTTGATAGAAAGACTTTAACCACTAAAAGCTTCAAAACCGTGAGTCAGGTTTATCGAGAATATTCAAGAAAATCTAGGCATGTTGTAGGATAGCACAACTATTTGCCAAAGACAGACTATAACCACAGCAGTCTAATGGTGTCAGATATTTTGATTTATGTAGTCATAATACAGCTCCACTTTAATATGGTAGTTAGCTGAGTTCTCTCTGTGTTTCTGTATTTGTTATGATTCATTATTATATATGCTTAATTATGAGTGGTTGTCTACACCTCTGTCTCTTAACTGACTCATTTGAAAAGACCCTGATGCTGGGAAAGATTGAGGGCAGGAGGAGAAGGGGACAACAGAGGATAAGATGGTTGGATGGCACCACCAACTCAATGAACATGAGTTTGAGCAAGCTCCGGGAGTTGGTGACGGAGCTTGACTGGCAGGCTGCAGTCCAAGGGGTCCGAAAGAGCCAGACATGACTGAGTGACTGAACTGAATACAATCATAAACTTTCGGAGAAGGCAGGCTGCAGTCCATGGGGTCCGAAAGAGCCAGACATGACTGAGTGACTGAACTGAATACAATCATAAACTTTAGCCCTCGGTATACTCCCTAATAATGTGTATCTTACCTTCATAGACTTAGGAAGTTATGAGTTCAAATATGCATTTTGAGCTAGCATCAAAAGTGCAATATCTTTAAATCCTATACCCAAATAAAATGGCACATTCTTTGTAAGTCTACAAGCTAAATATGTTGAAATCATGAATACTAAAAAAGCATGTGGGGCTTGCCCTATTAAGTTATATTTATATGACAGCCTGGCAAATGGGTTCTAAAAATATTTAGGTCCTCGATGATTTTCTTAGTCCTTGCCTTTATTATTGTTCCTAACCACTTAGCAGTTATATTGGCTTGAATTGCTCTGTATCTCTTTAAGTAAACGGAGCACTGCCTGCAGATAACATAGTCCAAGAGATACTTTATAAGAATTAAGCCCTATGAAAACATGGAAAACTTAAGGTACTAACAACAACAACAAACTATGAAGATTCTTTCCAACACAAATGTCTTGTTGTGGTTTTTGTTGTTTTAATGTATGGCCTTTGAAGATATATCTAAGCTAAGCTAGCATAGCAGACTAAAATCAGTTATTCTTAAAAACAGCAAAAACAAACAAAAATCTAGCTAGTTTAAATCATTATTAACAAACCAATTAATTTGTATCGAGTGTAAGAAAGTATTCACATTGGCTGTCACTAAAGAGCCTTTAAGTGACCAATCAAAATTCAAAAGAGAAAAGATCCCCTAACTAAAATTGAGTTTGCGGACATGTTAAGTGAGTCGTCAGTGACTCAGACATAAAAATGTGAACAGTTCTTATAAATCCTTCCCTTTGAAATACTCCAGTACTAGAAAAGTATTTGAGTTGTCTGCCAGGCATTTCAGAGATACTTTGATACATCATTTAACGTGTATGAACTATTACTAATTTAGAGACTGTAATTTTTATACACATTTTCACCTTAACCACATGACCAAACATAACATTACCAATGAGACAAACTGACTTCCTGACTTCTTGATGTATTCTTGCCAAAAATGTTTAATACAAAACTAACCACGAGGAAACAATTAGATGAATCCAAATTGAGGAACCTTCTGCAAAACTAGTCTAGAACCTAAAGATGTCAATGCCAAGGAAGACCACCTTTACTTTCTCTCATCAAAACAAAAAGCTCAGAAACTATTCTAATTTAAAGAAAAGCAAGGAGACACGACAACAAAATAATGTGTGATCCCTGATCAGGGGTGGGTCATCCATAAACAATTTTATTGGGACATTTGAAAAAATTGAAATATGGACTTTAGATTATATAAATGTTATATCCAATTAAATTCTAGAGTTTGATAACTACATTGTGTTTATGTGGTAAAAGGAGAAAAAAGTCGCAATTTGTTCTCAAATGATCAAGGGACAAGAAGAATTTATATAGTGGTAAGACAAATATGGCAAAATGTATTCAATTGATAAATTCAGATAGAGAGTATACAAGTAATGATTGTTCTCTTATTTAAATTTTGAAAATTTTTCACAATAAAAACTTGAAAAGAATACTTAAATGAAAATTCTAGATGTGAAAAAAGATATTGACTAAAATTAAGAACTTAGTGGATTGGATTCACAAGCAGATTCAACAGGAGAGAAAAAAAATCAGTGTACTGGAAGAGAATTCAGAAAAAAGTACACAAACTAAAGCTCAGGTTGTAAAGGTCTAACGGATGTAACTATAGTCCCAGAGGAGAAAGAGATTCTAGAAGAAGCAATATATTAAGATACAACAGCTGACAATTTCCCCAAACTAGCTTTAGACATCAAGCTATAGACTCAAGAAGCAATATGGACATCAAGAATGACTAACAATACAAAGGAAACCACACTTTTAGGTACAGCATAGTAAAAACTGCTAAAAAAAAGGTGGAGAAACTTAAAAGCAGCAAAGTATTGCCTTCAAAAGAGCAACTTAGTTTCTATCTCATCAGAAAGTAGAAGTCAGAAAACTACATAGCATATAAATTCTATATTTTATCCAAAGTGTTATGAGAAGCCATTGGAGAGTTCTAAGCAGGAAAGTGAGACACTTGTTAATGCTTTTACAAGAAAGAGTTGGAAAGTCTCTGTGGAGAAGAGACTTTAAAGAAATGAGTAGACACAGCAGAGATCATCAGGAAGCCACTGCAATGGGCCACACTAAGTCTAACTCTAGAAGAAAAGTAAGTTCTGACTAGGGTTGGTGAGGTGGTAAAAAGGTGTGAGACACCAGATATTCCGAAATTAGACCCACAGAATTTGCTGATAGATTAGATGTGGAGTGGGAGAGAAAGAAGTCAAAGACAACTCTAATTTTTGGCCTGAATAACTCAGCAAATGGAGCTGCTGTGTACAATAGAGGGAAAACACTTGGGAAGGAATAAGTTGGGTAGAAAGATGTAATCAAGAGTCCTGTCTTAGCATGTGATGAGCAAGATGCCTGGAAAACAATCAGGTAGAGATGGCAAGTTAGGAGTTTAAGAAGGCTGAACTCAGAGATATAAATTGGAGATGCTCCTAAGTATTATTATTTTTTTATATCTTTTACACATCATAATAAAAAATGAATAACGTAAAATTAACTATCTTGTCCACTTTTCAGTATACAGTTTAGTAATGTTAGATTGTTCATTGTTATGAAACAGATCTCCAGAACAAGGAGATCCAACCAGTCCATTCTGAAGGAGATCAGCCCTGGGTGTTCATTGGAAGGACTGATGCTGAAGCTGAAACTCCAATACGTTGGCAACCTCATGTGAAGAGTTGATTCATTGGAAAAGACCCTGATGCTGGGAGGGACTGGGGGCAGGAGGAGAAGGGGATGACAGAGGATGAGATGGCTGGATGGCATCACTGACTCGATGGACATGAGTTATGTTAAACTCCGAGATTTGGTGATGGACAGGGAGGCCTGGCGTGCTGCAATTCATGGGGTCACAAAGAGTCGGACACGACTGAGCGACTGAACTGAACTGAATAAAAAGCTAAAATAATTTAACAGTGATCAGTTAACACAGCCACAAAATAGCCAAGAGAAATAATAAATAAACCATTTGGTGTGATGAATTTATCAGGATAAAAAAATTAGATAGATCCTATCAAGGATAAGTTTGTTCTCTCTTTATCATAACTTTACTATTTCTGCAGTTGTTTACTCTTACACAGAATGAATTCTTTTGCTCAACAATAGGGTAATTTTTATTAAATAAATGCCACAACTACTCAATGTAATATTATGTAGCCAGTTAAAAAGGATTATTTTATCATTTGAGGCAGACTAGTACAATTTATATTTGGCAAGATCAAATGTAAATATATAACAGAGAAAAATTACAGAAGGAAAACAGACTGAAATGTCAGTTGGATTACCTTTGAATGAGGTGGCTATAGATGATATTTTTTCATTTCTATCTTTCTATACTTAAACTTATTATAATATATTCTTTTCATTAAAAATTATGATGATCATTTTTATTTATAATATATCATGTGAGTTGTCCCCTATTTCATATCAAAATGGAATTTGCATATGCTAAAAGATGAAGCCCATTTAAACTTTTTTCCAATTATCTTTAA
Organism: Neotragus pygmaeus; assembly: GCA_006410875.1. Classification (NCBI taxonomy): domain Eukaryota; kingdom Metazoa; phylum Chordata; class Mammalia; order Artiodactyla; family Bovidae; genus Neotragus; species Neotragus pygmaeus. The sequence continues at coordinate 909,576 of SJYV01022228.1, read as the reverse complement.
AAGGGTAAGGAAAGTATGAGAAAAGGTTTCTAGATATTCTTGTTTCTGACAATGACAAAGCAATTCAGAAAAGGCTTCATGCTTATAGCTATGCTGTTAATTCACAAATAATTCTTCTCCATATAAATTACAAAAGTTAGAGAATATGGTTACAGAAAGGATAATCTAAACTAAAAATGAAACTCTCATACATCTAAGCAATGAAGATAATTTTCAAAAGACTACAAGAGAGCTTTCATAAGTATTAAAAGGAAACTGAGACCCTCAAAGGTTCAGCATCATAATCACCATCACTGTCGCTGCCAACATTAAAACCTTTCTCACCTGTCTCCCGAGTATCAGAGTTAAATAAATTAAATAGTGAATTGGAAATATTATGACTTAGATAAAATTATTATAATGAGACTTAGTCTCCTGTTACATAGATTAATCTCTTTCCAAATCCTAAACTAAATTTCAAATCACATTAAAGGAGACGAGGGGTATATAGAGAAATGAGAGTTTGTCAAAATTATTTGTAATTGCTGAAAGCCAAATCATACTTTGTTTTCTATTTAGACATATATAAATATTAGAAATGGTATAATAGGCAGAATAATGTCCCCCAGCCAAGATGTTATGCCCTAACTCCTTCTCTTCCTCTGTCAACCTGGGAATATGCTACTTTACATGGCAAGAGGGATTTTGTAGATGTGATTATGAACCTTGGGATGCTGAGATTGCCCTGGGTTATCCCATAGGCCCAAATTAATTGCATGAATCTGTAAAAGCAGAGAACTTTACCCTGCTAGGGAAGAGAGAAATGAAACTTGAGGAGGAGAGTTTCAAAGCCTGAGAGCTACTCAACCTTCTGTTGCTGGCCTTGAAAATGAACGAAGGTGGCTATGAGCCAAGAAATGTGGGCAGTCCACAGAAGCTGGGAATAGCTCTTATCTGACACCTAGCAAGAAGATGGGATCTCAGTGCCACAACCTCAAGGGGCTGAACTGTGCCAGCACCTAAACAATTTGGAAGTGGGTTTTCTCCTAGAGTCTTCAGAAAAGAAGGTAGCCTTGTGACACCTTGATTTTACTCCAGTGAGATCTGTGTTGGACTTCCAAGCTCCAAAACTGAAAGATAATAAATTAAGCCACTAAATTTGTGGTAATTTGTTACAGCAGCAACTTAAAACTAAAATAAGGAATTAGCTTTACTGTGCATGTTAAGTCACTTCAGGCATGTACAACTCTTTGCAACCCTGCGGACTGTAGGCTGCCATACTCCTCTGTCCAAGGGATTCTCCAGGCAAGAATACTGGAGTGGGTTGCCACACCGTCCTCCAGGAGGTCTTCCCAACTCAGGGATCAAACCCGCTGCTCCTGTGGCTCCTGCACTGCAGGCAGATTCTTTATCACTGAGCCACCAGGGTAGCAATTAATGGGTTTCTATGGAAAACACTGGGTTTAATCTAGAAAAAAATAGGAATGAGATATTTGGGTTATATATATCATAAAATTGAGGAATTTATCGAATAACAATGACAAAGTGCATGCCACCAACTTCACACACATTAAATGAAAGACTCAAAGAGCAGGACAGAAGTTTGCTTCTCTTTTTCAAAAATTTACAATCCTCATTAGTTCAAAATTCCAAGTTTTATAAAGTGACTTAAATTGCTTACATAATTGAATATAATTAAATGAGTTTATTTAATTTATTAAATTATTTATTATTTATAAATAATTTTTATATTTATTTCAGTGTGTGGTGTTCATTATGTTATCAAGATATATAGAAATAGACTTAAACAGTAAACTACAAAGGCAGACCTAAGCAGGCTTATAAGTTTACAAGCTTTGAGAGATAAAGTAAGTAGAGATTCTCTAAAAAGTATCTCTAAACCCTTCTGTATTCTTTGCTGAGATGCATACTTCTAGAAAGTAATATGCATTACTTTCTAGAAAAATACTGAAGGAAACTAGGAAAAATAAAAACAAAAAACAAGCAAGAAACCAGAAAGAACAATGCCAGAAAAGGAAAGAGGAAACAAGATGTATATTACTTAATATGGATGGAGGGAGTGACAATACAAAAACAAGTTAAGAGCTCACTTTCAGATTCTAATTTTATGAAATAGTAACATATTGAGAATGGAACCACTTTTTCCTGACTTTCTTGGGCCAGGTAGTTCCAGTGATGCTGCCAATCTCAAAGACAATCGCTAAACATATTCATGATTCTTAGAATGATAAAAGGTCTGCTAGGGTGGATTCAAAAGTTACATTAACAAGTAGAGACTGCAACATTCTGCTTTTGTGTGCAAACAACAGAGACAAGACCCCCTGAGAATGTTAATGAGAGGAATAAAAATTCATTTACGAGAGCAATCTTTTCTAATTCTTCTTCATCTTCCAGATCTTTTCAGGAAATGGCCCAGGGCACAGTCTTGGAGCCCTTTCCCTTAATTGCTTTCAGTATCATTTGTTAACTGGCAGCTACCAAATTAACGTCTTCAGCCAAACCATTTACCCTGGATTCAAGGCTCACATATACAATTATCTACTTTCCATCTTCACTTGCATATTAACATGTATCTTAAATTCAAAATACCTTGAGGTAAATTCTTGGTCACCCCTCACACAAAACTGTTTGATTTTGTTGTCTTTGCTAATGACAGCACCATCTCTCCAGTTGCTTGGGTCAAAAATCTCTATCCCTTCTTCTAATTAATCTAATTAATCTCTCAGGTAGGTGTGATAGAAACCATATCGTCTTTGAAGTCTGACAGACTTTGACTTCAAATTCCAGGTCTTCTATTTACTTTCTGGATGACCCAGCTTGAGACATCTAACCTCTCTGCATCTCAGTCATGAGGACTGAATGAGATAACAGATAAAGCATCTTGCACAATGTCTAGCATACAGTAGGTGATGAACAAATGGGAGTTATTCACATGGTAGATCTTCCAATGGGCATTCTTTTCTTTTGAAAACATAGCCTCTACATTTTCTGGTCTCATGTGCAGATAGATGTGTCCATGTGACTAAGTTCTGGCCAATGGGATATGGACATGAAATGCTAAATATAACTTCCAGCTTACATACTGTATTTTTTTAAAAGCTACTTGCCTTTCACTTGTTTTCTCCCTTGTCCTACAGACCAGAATGCAATAGTGATTCAGCTTTATCTTTGTAGACAAGAGCAGTACCTTCCTTAGGGGGTGGTGGAACAAGATAAAAANGCTAAATATAACTTCCAGCTTACATACTGTATTTTTTTAAAAGCTACTTGCCTTTCACTTGTTTTCTCCCTTGTCCTACAGACCAGAATGCAATAGTGATTCAGCTTTATCTTTGTAGACAAGAGCAGTACCTTCCTTAGTGGGTGGTGGAACAAGATAAAAAGAATGAGATCCCTGGGTGACAGTGTGGAACAGAGCTGCCCAACTCAGAACTGCCAACTCAACTGCCTGCAAGAGAAACAAGCCTATTTTCTACATGCAAAATGATAATGCCTACAAGTATATTCATGTATTACCTAGAATCCAACTGAATCTTGTGACAGCATATTTTTCACACTAAGTTTTCCAGAAAAGTTAAAGTGTTANAAGAATGAGATCCCTGGGTGACAGTGTGGAACAGAGCTGCCCAACTCAGAACTGCCAACTCAACTGCCTGCCAACCCATACTCATGTAAGCAAGAGAAAAAAGCCTATTTTCTACATGCAAAATGATAATGCCTACAAGTATATTCATGTATTACCTAGAATCCAACTTAATGTTGTGACAGCATATTTTTCACACTAAGTTTTCCAGAAAAGTTAAAGCGTTCGTTCCTCAGTTGTGTCTGACTCTTTGCAACCCCACGGACTGAAGACCTCAAGGGTCCTCTGTCCATGGAATTCTCCAAGCAATAATACTAAACTGAGTTGCCATTCCCTTCTCCAGGGGAATCTTACCAACCCAAGAATCGAATTCAGGTCTCCTGCATTGCACACGGATTCTCTACCATCTGAGGCACAAGGGAAGTTTTCCAGAATACCCTTACAAATGTATGAATTCTCAAAAGGTATGTTATTACTTAAAAGAATAGTGTGAACAAGAAAAAAAACAACTCAGCATATATGGGAATTTGTGGCAACGTATTAAAAATGAAATATATATATATATATAATTTTTTCCCTTGGACATTATACTCTGCTGCTTCATGACTATTCATCTGGTAAGATTTATTCAGAATAATGGCATACTGAATTTTCAATTAGATATAAAATAAAATTTTCAGTGGGAAATGTTAATAGAAAGCTGAGGAGAAATAAACACATCCTTGCTTTTTTGCTTCCCCCTAAAATATCTTATGTCTGTCATTGGGCAGTTGATTCCTGGGACCCCAAAATAAGTGACCATCTTGTTTTGTTTTCCCAGAAGCCAAATGATAATTTTCACTTATGCCCTATCAGTGACAAGTTTTATGCTCTTCTCTGAGTTGAAAAAAAAGTCACTAAAAAACAGTATGAGTTCATACCAAATGAACTAAAACAAAAACTGTAATTGTTTAATAAATCTTAAAGCAATTAGACTGAAATTTCTAAACAAAATTTGCTCATTTCAGGAAAGCAAAGTTCCCCAAGCCCAATGCTGCCCAGGATTCATTCACATAAATTCTTTCATACCTTGAGAGTGTCAACTACAAATGAGCACTTGCCATCTATATTAATACCCCTACAAGGATTAAATCAGGTGCTGCTGGAGCTGCAGATTTTCAACACCCTCTGAAAAGAGTTCAGGGTGGAGAGCCAAAATGAGGCAATCTGTGCTCAAGAGGGTAGGGAGTGGGGACGACTGGCAGGACAGGTCTTCGGATTGTTAGATATTTTCAGGGGCTTGAAATTATGAGCTTTTCGAGAGCTTCATTTATGAGCTTAATTCTTGCATCTCCTCATATCTAGAAAAGCACTAAAATCCTTCATGGTTACGACTGTTCTCATGACTAGCAGAAATCTGCAAAAAATGTGTGCTTGATTACATGTACTCACCCCTCACCAAAATCACATATATGCTGACCTTGCCTCCTACCTCTTTGAAGCAGTTTTTCAGAGCTTTCCGAAATGCTATCTCCTAGGCTGCAGCCCTCATTTTGCCTAAAATAAAATTTCACTCGCAACTTTCATGTTGTACATTTTTTAAGTTGACATAAGTAATTAAATAATCATGGGTGACTATAATTATATTACTATATTACTTTACATGTCCTTAGCATAGTGGTGACAAGTACAAACTATGAAGCCAGATTGCCAGAATTCACAGCATGGACTCACCAGTTAATATTTTTGTGTCTTAGTTAATTTCTCTGCCTCAGTTTCCTGAAATGGGGACTATAAATAGAACCTGGCTCATAGATGCTGTTATGAGGGCTTGATGATTCAATTAGATTAAGTACTCAGAACAAGTGTTATTACTGTTGTCTTCCTAGGTCTCTTAAACTTTTTACTTTTATGTGCAGGTGTTTTTTTTTTAATATATCATCAATCATATATTGAAATATACTGTGAAACAGATATACACCTACAGACCTGCAAAATCAGTTGCCTTAACCTAAAGCTTCAATTCCTCAAAAGGCTCACAGGTACTAGTTTCTAGAGACTACTTATTTCATTAGTTCAACAACTAGATATTAAGCACTTGCTATGTAGAAAGCATGGTAATAGTTGGGATAAAATGAAAAGATAAGTTCCTTCCTACAAAGAATTCTTTCTCAGAATAGCACTGTCCCAAGAAATACAATGTGAGCCACAAAGGTGAGACGTGTAGAATTGTAAACTTTCTGGTGGCCACTTAAACAAACTAAAATGAAACAGGTGAAATTATTTTAAATAATATATTTAATTTAACCCATCATATTCAAGCTATATTTCAATAGATAATCAATAGTTAAAAAATTATTAGTGACAAATTTACATTCTTTTTTTTTTTTTGGTACTATGTCTTCAGAACTCAGCGTATATTTTATCCTTACAGCACATCTTAATTCAGATGCTAAAATTTCCTTGGAAACACTGATTTTTACCCATGTCTTTCCTTATTCATTCTATTGGCACACTACAAAAGCTGTAAACCATGTTGTCCAACAGAGTAGCCACTAGCCACACATGGCTATTTATATTTGATTTATATTAAACTGACTTTGTGGCTCAGCTAGTAAAGAACCTGCCTGCCAATGCAGGAGATGCAAGAGACTTAGGTTCAATCTCTGGGTCAAAAAGATACCCTGGAGGAGGAAATAGCAATCCACTCCAGTATTTTCGCCTGGAAAATTCCATAGACAGAGGAGTCTGTTGAGTTACAGTACAAGGCATTGCAAAGATTGGACAAGACTAACTGTGCATGCATGCACACACATATATTAAATAATATTTAAAATTCAGTTCCTGATAAGCAACAAAGTCCTACTGTATAGCACAGGGAAATATATTCAATATCCTGTGACAAACCAGAATAAAAATACAAAAAGAATGTATACATATGTACAACTGAATNTCTAAACAAAATTTGCTCATTTCAGGAAAGCAAAGTTCCCCAAGCCCAATGCTGCCCAGGATTCATTCACATAAATTCTTTCATACCTTGAGAGTGTCAACTACAAATGAGCACTTGCCATCTATATTAAAACCCCTACAAGGATTAAATCAGGTGCTGCTGGAGCTGCAGATTTTCAACACCCTCTGAAAAGAGTTCAGGGTGGAGAGCCAAAATGAGGCAATCTGTGCTCAAGAGGGTAGGGAGTGGGGACGACTGGCAGGACAGGTCTTCGGATTGTTAGATATTTTCAGGGGCTTAAAATTATGAGCTTTTCGAGAGCTTCATTTATGAGCTTAATTCTTGCATCTCCTCATATCTAGAAAAGCACTAAAATCCTTCATGGTTACGACTGTTCTCATGACTAGCAGAAATCTGCAAAAAATGTGTGCTTGATTACATGTACTCACCCCTCACCAAAATCACATATATGCTGACCTTGCCTCCTACCTCTTTGAAGCAGTTTTTCAGAGCTTTCCGAAATGCTATCTCCTAGGCTGCAGCCCTCATTTTGCCTAAAATAAAATTTCACTCGCAACTTTCATGTTGTACATTTTTTAAGTTGACATAAGTAATTAAATAATCATGGGTGACTATAATTATATTACTATATTACTTTACATGTCCTTAGCATAGTGGTGACAAGTACAAACTATGAAGCCAGATTGCCAGAATTCACAGCATGGACTCACCAGTTAATATTTTTGTGTCTTAGTTAATTTCTCTGCCTCAGTTTCCTGAAATGGGGACTATAAATAGAACCTGGCTCATAGATGCTGTTATGAGGGCTTGATGATTCAATTAGATTAAGTACTCAGAACAAGTGTTATTACTGTTGTCTTCCTAGGTCTCTTAAACTTTTTACTTTTATGTGCAGGTGTTTTTTTTTTAATATATCATCAATCATATATTGAAATATACTGTGAAACAGATATACACCTACAGACCTGCAAAATCAGTTGCCTTAACCTAAAGCTTCAATTCCTCAAAAGGCTCACAGGTACTAGTTTCTAGAGACTACTTATTTCATTAGTTCAACAACTAGATATTAAGCACTTGCTATGTAGAAAGCATGGTAATAGTTGGGATAAAATGAAAAGATAAGTTCCTTCCTACAAAGAATTCTTTCTCAGAATAGCACTGTCCCAAGAAATACAATGTGAGCCACAAAGGTGAGATGTGTAGAATTGTAAACTTTCTGGTGGCCACTTAAACAAACTAAAATGAAACAGGTGAAATTATTTTAAATAATATATTTAATTTAACCCATCATATTCAAGCTATATTTCAATAGATAATCAATAGTTAAAAAATTATTAGTGACAAATTTACATTCTTTTTTTTTTTTTGGTACTATGTCTTCAGAACTCAGCGTATATTTTATCCTTACAGCACATCTTAATTCAGATGCTAAAATTTCCTTGGAAACACTGATTTTTACCCATGTCTTTCCTTATTCATTCTATTGGCACACTACAAAAGCTGTAAACCATGTTGTCCAACAGAGTAGCCACTAGCCACACATGGCTATTTATATTTGATTTATATTAAACTGACTTTGTGGCTCAGCTAGTAAAGAACCTGCCTGCCAATGCAGGAGATGCAAGAGACTTAGGTTCAATCTCTGGGTCAAAAAGATACCCTGGAGGAGGAAATAGCAATCCACTCCAGTATTTTCGCCTGGAAAATTCCATAGACAGAGGAGTCTGTTGAGTTACAGTACAAGGCATTGCAAAGATTGGACAAGACTAACTGTGCATGCATGCACACACATTTTAAATAATATTTAAAATTCAGTTCCTGATAAGCAACAAAGTCCTACTGTATAGCACAGGGAAATATATTCAATATCCTGTGACAAACCAGAATAAAAATACAAAAAGAATGTATACACATGTACAACTGAATCACTGTGCTGTATAGCAGAAATTAACACAACATTGTAAATCAGCTATACTTCAATAAAATAAATTTTTTAAAGAAAATTCAATTCCTCAGTTGTAGGAGTCACATTTTAAGTGCTCAGTAGCACTTGAGGCTAGTGGCTACTGGAGGTCTAGAGAGATGACTAGTGTGCAACAACTACACCCATGATTTCTACAGAGGAAGCACTAGCAAAGTATAGTAGGAACATTTAAATGGCAACACCAGGAATTCGTGGCAGTCCAGGGGTTGGGACTCTGCACTCCACTGCAGGGGCATGGGTTCAATCCCTGGTTGGGGAACCAAGATCCCACAAGCCCATTGGCATGGCATAAAATAGAATAAATTTTTTAAAAAATCTAAAAACTTACACCAAAGTTGGCCCAAGGGACACATAACAGAGGAGGTGAACCATCAGCCAAGATGTAAAGAATAAGTAGGAATTGCTAGACAGACAAGGTAGGAGGCAGTATCACAGGTGAAAGGAAAAGAACCATGAGAAATGGCCTAGAAGCTTCAGAGCATTTATTGTTGTTGTTTAGTTGCTCAGTTTTGTCCTACTCTTTGTGAACCTATGAACTGTAGCCCATCAGGCTCCTCCGTCCGTGGAATTCTCCAGGCAAGAATACTGGAGTTGGTTGCCATTTCCTCCTCTAGAGAATAATCCCGACTCAGGGATCAAACCCACATCTTCTACATTGGCATACGGGTTCTTTACCGCTGCCTGTAAATGGCACAAGATCACTGAGGACATGAAACAGGCCAGGTCTTGGGCAAGGACCAAATCCTAAAACGCTTTACAGCCCATGATATAACAAGGCACGATACTGGAGATGTGTTGGAAGAAGCCTTTCCTCCCTAAACTTATGGTGAAATTAAGGAAGAAAGAAATTAGTATTATGAGAAGGAAAAGGGGGAGAACCAAATAAGTTGTATCTTCAGTCTAAGAGGCTTTAAAAGTAAATGCTAAAATACACAATTTATGAGCATAAACATGTAAAATAACTGTTTGGCAAATACTACCTCAAGTAAGTTTAACTCAGCATTTTATCATTAACACCAAAGAATTTTAAAATGGTCAATATTAAGAAACTTTGAGATCTTGCTTCTTTCGAAAGTTTTAGAAACTAAGTTTCGAAATTGGTCTGAAGGGACTCCTGACAATGATGCTAAATAATTCTGCATCCAACAACCTCATACGGTGGAAGCCAATCATGAAAATATCAAGAGCCAAAAGATATCTGTACTATTTAACTGCCATTGAGTTCCCGGAATATCACCTGGAATTGTTCCAGAAAGTCTTATTTGTACAATATTGAGCTATCACATATAACACAGAGGATTAAGATTTTAACACATAATAAGCAAAATTAAAATGAAAAGTTGTAAAGAAGACATTTTGATTTCCTTAAATAAGAAAATAATGAAGGTGGCACAAATGCATATCTAAAATAATAACTTTGCAAAAATCATACTCTAAATGTAAAGCAGACAAAGAGAAAAGTTGTGAAGTTAGTCAAATTCAGAGTCAGTGTCACTAGACACAACCCTAACATTCTCTAGAGAAACATTAGTTTTTTAATGAAACTTAATAATACTCAACTAGTATTTTAAGCATAAGTTCTAAGTGCTCCAAACTGGTCCATTCAATAGATATTTAGTTAATCAGTCTCTAAAGTAAAGGTTTACAACACTTGGCCTCCATTTTAATTATTTATATCTCAAAACATAAAATATATTTCAGAACCTTTGTTCTTCATAATTGTAAGCAACATTCATGCCAAAAAAAGCTAAATATGAATTCTACACTATTCTAAATAAAATGCTATTTCAATTCATCTTATCATTTAGATAGCAATTGCTACAATTCAACATGTCCCAAAAGATATGGGATCTAGCTGGCATATAAATGTCACTTAAACGCACACCAAAAAACTGGGATTTAATTAACAAAGATTTCATTTTTTTCTTTTGATTTGCATTGTAAAGTCACACAGGCAAGCCAATATTCAATGAGTGTTTTTGTTTCTAATTGGCAAAATGTAAGTAAAAATTCTAGCAAAAATTTTTAGCATGAATAAGACAGGGGGCGAGGGGGGAGAACCTGACCAAGAGCTGTTCTGCTCCTTCCTGGAGAGTATTAATCTGAAAATATTAATATAGAGCCTTAATATGTTGGTTTAAGGTACTAATAGCTCCCTGGCTCACACCCCCAATTCTAGGTACTCAACCAACTCCTCTCAGTCCCCTACCAACTACCATTTTTCTGACTTTATAGCAAAATCTACTAAATGAGCTTCTTCTACTTTTTATTTCTTCTTTCTCAATTCCATCCATTACAAATAGGCTTTTGGTTCTATCACTTCAATGAAAAAGTTCTTCTCAAGGTCATCAAGGATCCCTATTTTTTGAAAAAGCCAATGGCCAAACCTCTCTGACCTCTCTGGAAAACAAAAAACCTCTTACATCCTTTGATCCGACTGATTACTTAAAACACTTCTCTAAATGAGAGCTTAGGTTCCTATCTCACTGCATTCTCTCCAGCTTTTTCCTTCACCAGACTTCTAAAACCTGGAGTTCCACAGAAGCCTATTCCAGGCTCTTTACTGTTTTCAATTTATACTCCCTTCCCAAGCAATCCTGTCTAGACCCAATGCTTTAAATACCATATGTGTTGATGACTCTCCGACTGAAATCTCCAGCCTGGATCTCTTGCCAGAGCTCCAGACTCACAGAGACAACCACTACTGCGCGTCTCCACTAGGCTGTCTAATAAGCATTTCAAACTTAACCCTTGTTAATTAATATCATCAGGATCTACTAGACCCAAGTTTTATTGTTAAATGTCTTTTCTGAACAGTTCCATTTGTAAGGATTGATACTTTATGACTTTTTTTTTTACAGGTCTCCCAAAGAACAAAGATTATAAATATACGAAGAATATAAAAAAGAGGTATATATGTGAGCACTTTAGAAATTAACTAGTGCTATAGTAGAAATTAACACAACATTGTAAATCAATAAAATAAAGTATTTGGACTATCCCACTTACCTAAAGGGATGTGTGACTGTATTCTTTCATCTTTTATGATTGTGCAGCAAATTTTAGTTATTAAAGTTCAAAGGTGGATAAATGCTGAAGGCAAGTATTTATAAAAGGTGTATGGAAGGAAATAGGTGATGAAGAAATGAAAAAACTCACTGGACTGATCATTCTAGTTGAAGTTTATAAATCTGTTGTTACAAATGTATCAACACGGTGGGAAATGGTTTCATAGAGGAGGCCACGCATGTGTGGGACCAAGGGTGTGTGTGTGAACTCTATACCATCCTCTCGATTTTACTGTGAGCCAAAAACTGCTCTTGAAAAAGTATTTTTTTAATTGAGTTTGCATTTGGTATATTTAAATTTTTATTAAAATTTCTAATAGAGTTTTCATTATTCCTGTACACTTATTTCTATAAATTATTTGTAAAATAACTGAAAATGTAAAAAATTGAAAGTAAAAAGGATGCAATGGATTAAATTGTCAAATAATGATGACTGTTTTCCTTGGTACACTGAGGGTCAATATGACCCAAGCAGAGAAAGTGTTCTCACCACTCCAAACCTTTGCATCCAACTTCAGACTTGCTCAATTCAGCAAATAGCATCACTATGCACTTCATTACTAAGACCAAAAAAAGAAAATTAAGATCATTTTTGACTCTTTTATGCCATTCCAATCTATCTATCAAGTTTTACTAGCTTTAAAACCAACAAAATATACCCTGAATCCCACTACCACCACCTTGATCAAAGCTTCCACCATCTTCCCAGGAAACTACAGCAACAGCATCCTACCTAGTCTTCCTGCTTTCATTTTTACTTTCCTCTTGTCTGTCTTCAACATAGATTATAAATACCTCACTTTGAAAAACCTCCTGTTTGAAAAGAATCCAAACACCTTCCTGTGACCTACCAGTGTCTACGTGACCTGGCCCCCGGCTCCAGCCTTACGTCTGACTGCTCTTCCCTGCCTGGCTCACTGCTCTCCAGCCTCAGTGGTCTCCTGTCTGTCTCTGAACATGCCAGCTTTACTGTCATTGTGCGGTTCTTTCTGCGGGGAACGATCTTAGAGCAAGTCACCCCATGGTTTCCTCCTCTCTTCCTTCAGGTCTCAATCCAGGTATCACCCCTTTAGTGAAGGGTTCTCTGAATAGCTAAACAGCTCTCACCATACTCCACGCCTTCACAACAGACTAATAATACCTGATCTATCTTCTCCACGTTTATCGAGTTTATCTTACTGAATTACTTATGTGCTGGTTTATCATCTATCTACCCACCTCTACAATCTTAAGAGTAGAAACTACTCTCCAGTTCACCATTGCATTTCTATCACCAAGAACAGGGTCCAGACACTTAACAAGCACTTAATAAACATCAGTCATGTAACTGACAAAAGGGAATCCATGAAGTAGCCATATACTTCTTGCTGAAGACAAGATGAGAGGTATACAGGTCAATTCCACTCCTCTACTTACTCAGTATTCCTTACTGAATAAGGAACAGAAATGTCTGTAAATCAATCCAGCATTATCTATACTCTCGGATTCAAACAGTCTATCAGTATTAATACACTTCATGTGTATGGGCCAAGTAGGAAATTACCCAAGTATATACTTAAAAAAAAGAATGACATCTCTGCCCTCCTCCAAACTCCTCTCCAGAAAGAAAGCCTTACAAATATCAAGCAAATGAAAAGCTGCCAAATTTTGATCTCTCTCAACATTCATGTTGGTTTAGTTCCATCGAAAAGAAATATGACTCAGAATATTGTAGGGGCTGGTCAGGCTCCTTCTCCTCCCCTAACTCATGACTGCACACTATAAAGCCAACTTTCAGCAAACAAAATCCAGGAAGTACAAGAGAGCTTGGAAAGTCTTTCAAAATATCAGCTCAAAACCATCTGCACTACCAGAAAAAACAACCCATGGCATGTGCTCGACTGACAGTGAGTAAGTGGTATTGTCATTACTATGGTTTTAATTTTCAACAGTAGCAGTTACAAATACCTAGGTATTTCAACAAAACTATATTCAGTTCAGATCAGTAGCTCAGTTGTGTCCGACTCTGCACCCCCATGAATCGCAGCACGCCAGGCCTCCCTGTCCATCATCAACTCCCTGAGTTTACTCAGACTCATGTGCACCGAGTCGGTGATGCCATCCAGCCATCTCATCCTCTGTCGTCCCCTTCTCCCCCTGCCCCCAATCCCCCCNCTGAGTGGGTTGCCATTTCCTTCTCCAATGCAGCAAAGTAAAAAGTGAAAGTGAAGTCGCTCAGTCGTGCCTGACTCGTAGCGACCCCATGGACTGCAGTCCACCAGGCTGCACCATCCATGATATTGTCCAGGCGAGAGTACTGGAGTGGGGTGCCACTGCCTTCTCCCAAGATCATGGAAGCTTAGACTAGCATGGTGGCAGCAGGAATAACAAGAAGGCATTGAGTTCTGGATACACTGAGTTCTGGATACTTTCTGAAAGCATAGCCAACAGAATGTGCTGAAAAGTGGGATCTAGTAGATGAGAGAAATACAGACAAATGTATAATACATATGTACAATACAAACATAGACACATAATAAACCACATCCATTTAAAGTGTACAATTCAAAGAGTTTTGACAGATGTATATACCTATGAAACTACTGCCACAATCAGGATACAGATCATTTCCTTCACCTCCAATTCTCACACTCCTTTTCAGTCCCCAGACAAACACTGGTCTACTCTCTTTCACTACAGATCAGTTTGCAGTTCTTAGAATTTTACATAAATGGAATATTACAGTATAAAGGTTTTCTTTAGTGTCTGCCATCTTTCATTCAACATAATGATTTTGAGATTTATTTACACTGCTGCATGTACCAGTGGATCATTCCTTTTTATTACTGGGTAGCAGTATATCCCCTATACAGACATTATCACTTTCTGTAATCTGTTTCCCTGTTGATGGACATTTGGGTTGTTTTCAGTTTGGGGCTGTGATATTTTGATGTAAAAAATATATATTTTCAAGACATGGAAGCAACCTAAGTGTCCATCAGGGGATGTTATACATTGGAATATTATTCAGCCATATAAGGGAACTTTGACATTGTGACAATAGGACTGGACCTCGAGGGCATTATGCCAAGTAATATAAGTCAGACAGAGAAAGACAAATACTGTATCATCTCGCTTACATGTGGAATATAAAAACAAAACACTGAGCTCACTGATACTGAGAACAGACTGGTGATTACCGGAGGAGGGACTAGTGGTGGGCGAAATGGGGGAAAGGGGTCAAAGTGAAAACTTTCAGTTATAAAATACTGTATGGTATACTTGAAACTTGCTAAAAGAATTTTTAAAGTTCTCATCACAAAGGAAAAAAAAACTCTGTAACTAAGTGTGGTGATAGATATTAATTAGACTTACTGTGATCATTTTACAATATGTAACAAATATCAAATCATTATATTGTACACCTGAAACTAATACAATGTTAAATGTCAATTGCATCTCAATTTTAAAACAAATATGAACATGTGTTTGTGTGTGTACTGCCCAGTTCCAGCAGAGAACTCCTAAAACCTTGGAATTTCCTGAGCAACAAGGGTAACAGGACCATCTTTTATAAGTCATAATAAACCCCTTTCAACCATAACTTGAGTTTGTATTAATAAGATGACTGTCATAGGCTACAGGACAGGGGCTGATTTTCAGAGCAAACAACCATTTGACCAGAGAACTGGACTTTTCAGCCTCACCCCTTACCTCAAGGGCCTAGAGATTGAGTGCAGTCACAAGAGTCAATGATTAAATCAGTCATGCTTACAAAATGAAACCTTCACAAAACCCCTAAAAGACAAGTGTGGAGAGCTTCTGGGTTGGTGAAGAACCCAAACTCCTTGGGGTCAGAAGCTCCTACATTTGGGTCATTTCTAGATCATGCTATGTGTATCTCTTCATCCGGCTATTCACTTGTATTCTTTATAATAGTCTTTATAATAAACCACTAATAGTAAGTGTTTCCCTGAGCTATGTGAGCCATTATAGAGCAAATTACCTAACCTAAGGAGGCGGTCAAGAAACCCTGAATTGTAGCCAAGTTGGAGAGAAGTGTGGTTAATCTGGGGATCCACTACATTTGGCATCTGAAGTAGGGGATGGTCTTACAAGGCTGAACCCTTAACCTGGGGGTTTGCACTAACTTTAGGCAGTTAGTGTCAGAATCAAATTAATTTGTGGGATATTCATCTGGTGTCCCCAGAGAATTACAAAATTGCTTGATGTGGAAAATTCACATTTGGTATCAAAAATGACATATTGTAGTAGCAGGAGCTAATTGGGTAAAGCTGATATGAGTAACTGTGGACCAGTTTTTGAGTAAACATATGTGTTCACTTCTCCTGGGTATACAAGAATGAAATGGATAGCTTATATGGTTAGGTATATGCTGGACTAAGAAACACCGCACAGTTTTCCAAAGCAACTGTAACATTTTACATTTCAAACAATAATTTATGAAAAGTTCTACATCCTTGTCTACACTTGGTATTAACAGGCTTTTGATTAGCCATTCTAATGAGTATATGGAGGTAGTATCTAACTGTAATTTTAATTTGCATTTGCCTGATGATTAATGACATTGATCACCTTTTCATATGCTTACTGGCCTTCATATACATTTTATTTTATGAAGACAAGGGCTTGATTTTTAGGTTTCTTTTTATTTAAGTTTCTTTTTAAAAGTATGTATTAATTTCTTACATACAATGAAATCTGGGCTTATTCAGTTGTTTTTATCTATTCTTTAGTATTATGCTGTTTAATATGTTTTACAAAACATATGTATTGGTAATGCTATTTACTCCTAATTACTAGTCACTGAAAATTTTATCTGTATCATTTGCCTATTCTTCCAAGAAAGCACAAATTTTCCAGTCAAATTTCAAACAAAATATTTTGAGAATTTAGTGCAACAAATATCAACCAATTTTGAAAGCACTCACATCTTTGTTCTGTCATCCCATTCATGATTTCCATTTAAATTTTCTTTGATCACTGTCAGGAGAATTTTATAATTTCCTTCATTTATTTGCCTTATTTTCATTAACATGTTCCTTGATGTTACAATAAATAGAGAATTTTTCTATTCTAGATGTTCCAAAAAAAAATCTACGTCTGCTTTATTGACTATGCCAAAGCCTTTGACTGTGTGGATCACAACAAACTGTGGGAAATTCTTCAATAGATGGGAATTGACCATCTACTGATGGTCCACCATCAATAGAACTGACCATCTGACCTGTCTCCTGAGAAATCTGTATGCAGGTCAAGAAGCAACAGTTTGAACTAG
Source organism: Neotragus pygmaeus (assembly GCA_006410875.1). Taxonomy (NCBI): domain Eukaryota; kingdom Metazoa; phylum Chordata; class Mammalia; order Artiodactyla; family Bovidae; genus Neotragus; species Neotragus pygmaeus. Next base: position 892,710 of record SJYV01022228.1, on the reverse strand, counting down.
ACATGGAACAATGGACTGGTTTCAAATAAGGAAAAGAGTACGTCCAGGTTGTATATTGTCACCCTGCTTATTTAACTTACATGCAGGGTATATCATGCAAAATGCCGGGCTGGATGAAGCACAAGTTGGAATCAAGATTGTTGGGAGTAGTATCAATAACCCTAGATATGCAGATGACACCTCCCTTATGGCAGAAAGTAAAGAGCCTCTTGATGAAAGTCTAAGAGGAGAGTGAAAAAGTTGGCTTAAAACTCTAAGAAAACTCTAAGAAAACTAAGATCATGGCATCCAGTCCCATCACTTCATGGCGAATAGATGGGGAAACAGTGAGCAACTTTATTTTGGGGGTTCCAAAAATTACTGCAGACAGTGACTGCAGCCATGAAATTAAAAGACATCTGCTTCTTGGAGGAAAAGCTATGACCAACCAAGACAGTGTATTAGAAAGCAGAGACATTCCTTTGCTAACAAAGGTCCATCTAGTCAAAGCTATGGTTTTTCCAGTAGTCATATATGGATGTGAGAGTTGGACTATAAAGAAAAACTGAGTTCTGAGAAATTTATGCTTTTGAACTGTTGTGCTGGAGAAGACAATTGAGAGTCCCTTGGACTGCAAGGAGATCAAACCAGTCATCCTAAAGGAAATCATATTCGGTCCTCAACATTCATTGGAAGGACTGATGCTAAAGCTGAAACTCCAATACTTTGGCCACCTGATGTGAAGAACTGACTCATTGGAAAAGACCCCAGTGCTGGAAAAGATTGAAGGCAGGAGGAGAAGGGGATGACAGAGGATGAGATAGTTGGATGACATCACCAACTCAATGGACATGAGTCTGAGCAAGCTCTGGGAGTTGGTGATGGACAGGGAGGCCTGGCATGCTGCAGTCCGTGGGGTCACAAACAGTCGGAGGCGAATGAGCAACTGAACTGAATCGAACTCAATAAAAGTGAGTCAAGCATTTTTTTTCCTAGTGCATATGAAAGTATGTTTACAGTATACTGTAGCTTATTAACAATATAAAGTACAAAAGCTTCATTTACAAAAAACAATGTACATGTACCGTAATTTTAAAATGTGTTTGTATGTTAGTTGCTCAGTTGTGTCCCACTCTTTGCAATCCCCTGGACTGTAGCTTGCCAGGATCCTCTGTCCATAGGATTCTCCAGGCAAGAATACTGGAGTTGCCATTCCCTTCTCCAGGGGATCTTCCCGACCCAGGGATTGATAAATCAAAAAATACCTTATTGCTAAAAATACAAGCCATCATCTGACAACACAAAGTTGCCACAAACCTTTAATTTGTAAAAAACTGCAGTATCTGTGAAGCACAATAAAATGCAATAAAATGAGGTATGCCTATAATGGGAGCCTTATCCCTAAGTCGCATTTTTACTTCTGTTATGTTTTATTGCATTGTCCGGAACTTGGCAACAACAACAAAAAAATGTTTTGGTACAAAAAGCTAGTAGTGGTATCAGTGAGCATTTGTCTTATTCTATTTTCTCAGAAATGTCTCTAGCGTTTCATCATATAACACGGTATTGGCTATTGATTTAAATAGAAATTCTTTCTTTTCCCCAATTAAACTAGACTTCATCCTAGCGTCTTAATAAAGAAGGAATATTGAATTTTATCAAGCTCTTTTCTGGCAGTGGTCAAGGCAACCATGTAATTTTTCATAGTTGACCGCATATTCACTCAAGATTTCTTATTCAATTGATAAATTCGATCTGATTATGACATACTGTCTTTTAATATTCTGTTGAGTCTAATTTGCTTAAAGTTTATATTGGCTTTTCCCATGACTGCACCAAATCTACAATAGTACCTTTTGGTAGTCTGCCAAGTTTGATATTGGGACAAAATGAACTAGATAGCTTTGTATATGTACACTATGAAACCGTTTAATATAGAAAATTATTTTCTAGAAAGCTTGGAAGAATGTGTCCATAAAATCTTTCAGATTTTGGATATGTTTTCATTTGAGAGAACAGGTTTATAATTTTCATAAGTAAAGAAGAAATGGAAAAGTTATTTGATTATAGTTATTTATTCATTCAGCAATGATCTATTGAGTACCCATCTACATACTAGGCATTGGAATTACAGTGTGTGCGAAAGAGCCTTCAAAGCTACCCTGAAAAAGAGTATGGTCTAGTGGAAGAAAAAGAGACACAAATACTCAGAAATCATGGCTAACAGTGCTAAGTATTAAGAAAAGTTATAAGAATCTAGAAGAACAGATGGTTTGGGGACCCAAACATAGTCTGAAGATTATGGAACAGTTTCCCCACAGATGTGAAATTTTGAGTTGAAACCTAAAGAAAAACAGAAATTAACTGTTCAAAACAAGTGTAACAGCATTCCAGGAAAAAACAAGAGGATGTGAAAAGGTCCTGTGTGAAGGAAGGCAGTGTTTAGCAGATAAACAGAAAGATCAGTATGTCTAGAGTCCATGAGTTCAAAGAGTAAGGGTGGGGAGAAGTAGGGAGTTATAATACTGTATCGTGTATTTGAAATTTGCCAGGAGAGTAAATCTCAAATGTTTTTCACCACACACACACAATTATAATCATGTGAGGCAATGGATATGTTAATTAGCTTGAGTGTGGTAATCATTTCACTATATATATATATCGAAACATCACATTGTACACCATTAATATATATAATTTTTGTCAATTATACCACAATAAAGCCAGGAAAACATGTTTAATGGTCCTTCTCATATTTATCCCACTACATTCCTATTCTCTAATCTATAAATTTCCCTTGTTTTTAGTATTATTTCCTTTTTTTCAGTTTATGCTTCATTTCTACTTTGATACAGGATTTATCTTTTAATGAACAAGAAGCAGAGCCCCAACCTATGACGAAAAATTTAGACAACACGCTACTCCTTCATGTATGCCTTCCCTAGTTCTCCTACTTCTTGTTTATTTCTGTACTTAATTGCCAGTATTGCATATCTGCAGGTCATCTCTCTGGGCACATTTTCAACAACCTCTCATTTTCCAAAGATGATAAGGATAATGGTAGTTGTCATTTATTGAGCACTTCTATATACAGGCACTGTTCGAAGAGTTTTACCTGAATTAATTTATTTAATCTTTATAGAAACTGTGTGACAGATACTAATTCCTATTTTATAATGATGTAAATGAGACAAGAAAGCTAGGCAACTTGCCCATAGTCTCTCACAGCTCCTAAGTAAAATAAAAATGTGTGGGCTGGACGTCACATGTTAGACTGACTTCAGAGCTAAGACTGACTCCTAAGCTATTGCCTCTGGGTAAAAGGTAGCATACTTCCTTCTCTTCAGGAACTGAACAGGTGCAAGGCTGGGCTAAACCACCCCCACAAGAAAGAAGACTTTGACACACAATCTAAAACAAGCAAAATATCCCTCCCAAATAACAATCACCAACCAAGTGGGTTTTTTAAAGTGTTATTTCATGATTTCATATTTCAATTTGGATTTTGTCTGCTTAAATGGTTTGCATAATGTCTGTTCAGTAATAAACCACTATCTTGACAGAAGATATTATTCCAGAGATACTTGAAAAGATGGTAAACTGTTTTTTAGTTCACTTAATATGGAGAATAAGTCAAAATTATTATATTATTTTCTTTGCATCATTTCTTTCTTATCTACTTGAAGTATCCTGGACATACCTCCCACAAAGGGGACGCTGTGAGTGCACAGTGAGCTCCAAAATCATATTGCTTGTTGCCCTCTTCTCTTATTAACATGTGTATAGTTAGCTCTTTAACAGCTCTCTGCATCCAAGATCATTGTTAAAGGTCTTAACCATAAGGACTTATTAACAGCTAACTGTACCTATCACAGCTAACTGTACCTACAAGAAGAATATGGGCATCAACTAAGTCAAACACAGCAGGCACTTCCCAAGTGGGGTGGTCACCACACAGCTATCGGCCAGCTCTACATGCCTTCTTTAAAACATACTTCTGTTTGCAGCAAACTAAATGCTTGACTCAAAAACACTATTCCATTAGCAATATACTGTCACATTCTATTTCCCCAAGTTAAAATATTATGCTGTGTTCATTCTCATCCCTTTTATGACACTTTGTAATTACATAATATTTAAATATTGTGATGTGAATACAAAAAACATTGTTTCTGTGAAAACTAAGATAAATGTTTTGGGAAAACACTGAAATCTTTGGAAAGCCTCTAATATTAGAAAAGAGAAATTATTTTAAAAATAAAATTCAAGTAGGATTCCATACCAGTTTGATATGCAGATGTGTAAGTTCATGTTCTACTTCAAGAAACTTGGATTTGGAAGTATTATAACAGATAGACATTGTCGGTTATTTATGAAAGAAAGATGACAGCAGTCTCCAGTCATTAGGCCCATACTCAATGAAACAAAGCTGAACTTTACTTCCAAAGACTTGAAACTAATGTATAATATATGCTTTAATTTAAAAACAAAATGTTTATAGAATGTATATATCAATTTGTAATTCTCTAACTAGCATTTTCAATTCATCAATCAACTGCTGGCTCCACTCATATCCTAGACATACAGAAGAGCACCAGGTAATATACAAGCAATACTGGGCTGCCTTCTCTTAAGAAATTTATAATGTATACCAATATTTATGTTTATCTACTTATAATTTATAACATGCAATTGCCCTACTTATAAGGTCTGACTGTACCTGCAAAGCAGAATTTATCAATTTGCCAACCATCTATCAATTTCACTTTCACTTGCTTGATAATGAATAATCAAAGTAAGAATTTCAGCCATATTCTTTGGGGTTGATGAGGAAGAAAACCCTTCCATGACTTTTAGTACAATTTTTTCACCAAATCTTTCCAATCTTGAGTTTTCTTTTGCTGTATTTTCCTTGTTTCTTCCTCATCTTTAACCTTCAGTTCAGTTCAGCCGCTCAGTCGTGACCGACTCTTTGCGACCTCATGCATCGCAGCAGGCCAGGCCTCCCTGTCCACCATCAACTCCCGGAGTTCACTCAGACTCATGTCTGGCAAGTCGGTGATGCCATCCAGCCATCTCATCCTCTGTCATCCCCTTCTCCTCCTGCCCCCAATCACTCCCAGCATCAGAGTCTTTTCCAGTGAGTCAACTTTAACCTTACTGTTTGCTAAATAATTGATTCACCCTAGAGGTGGTTCAATCTTACTGAAATCACAGAGGAAAAAAATACAGAACACAACCACTGTGTTTGTGACTCTCCTTTTGTCGCTATAAAATATTAAAGCAGTTGCATATAAGACACTGTAGGTTTTGACAAAAGGTTTTGACATACTCTTAAGATTGAAGAAAAATGAGAGCATCTTTGTTGTCCATGCAAACACACAGTATTACGTTTCCATAATTTTCCATTATAGTATAAAGAAAGGTTAAATAATTTAAAATGAAATGTTAATAGAATAGTAAGATTTCAGTGTGTAGTGCTCTGTGTATGCATAGAAACTCATGCAACAGAATTAACACATCAATACTTGGCTAAATCTGATGTCCTAATGGAATAGTTACAGAGAGATCTTTTAGAGAGGTCATCAATCTTCACAACAGATTTCAGAATAAAATTCTGCAACAAGGCAGCCAACTGCCTCAAAACTCCAAAAATGAGTTAGTGCCAAATGACTTCACTGCACTTTAATTGAATATAGAATAGAATATAGAATACAAATGGAATATTGTTATGGCTATATACCTTGACATCCTAAAAATTTTGAGGATAGCAATGTTACTGCAGTTAATGCTGACTATGCTCTACTCACCTTTCTCTCATTCTTTTACCTTCCTCGTAGAGGAAGTTAGAAAAAATAAGCAAAGTGCTCCTTTTGCAGGAAAAAGAAGGATCAACAAGTCACATTTCTACTGCTCAGGAAAGAAAGACACTGTGATCTCGCTCTTCTCTCTATAAGCAGACTATCCCTCTAAAGCAAAAAGCGGTCATTTCAGTTATGTTTGTAATTGGCTATTTCTGTGAAATCGGATATTTCATAATTGCTGTTGAGAGCTAAGGAAGTAATCATCAAGAAACACTTATTATCCATCCATGCTCATTTTTTCTTAACTGGCTGGGGAATTGGCAATGGCAGATAGATGGGTAGAAGGAAAAATTAACGTGTACATACTGACACAGTGCCACTGCGTTTAAAAAATAAATGTGTACATACATGGTACAGTGCCATGATTTCTACTGTATGTTTACTTTCTCTGAAAAAAAATGTGCAAAAATTAAGAAGAAAATGTTAGAGAATAAAAACCACTCACAATCCTTCCATAGAGAAGAAACTATTAATATTTTGGCTTATTTCTTCAGTTCATGCTCCATCCTCCAAGGAATGCCTGACTGTGCTGCCTAACTCCACCTCAAAAAAACCCTCCTTAACTGATGTCTATTTCTTTATGAGGGACAAAAATCTGAAGTATAAAATTGTTCCTGCAGTGATATTCATTATGACACATTTAGGAATACTTGGTATCAAAAAATGAACCTATGGAGCATCATAAATAAAAGAGTAACATGACTGCATATGTGGAAAAACGTTTTAATATGTAACACTGTATAAATTTTTAAAAACCTACAATGATGTGACTATTTTCTAGAAAATATAAATTATCAAAAATCATTCAAGAAGATGAAGAATATCTGAAGAGGCCCAAGGCAGAGATTGGAAAGTGAAGTGAAGTTAAAGTGAAAGTCATCTGGTTGTGTCTGACTCTTTGCAGATATGTACAGTCCATGGAATTCTCCAGGCCAGAATACTGGAGTGGGTAGCCTATCCCTTCTCCAGGGGATCTTTCCTACCCAGGAATCGAACCGGGGTCTCCTGTCCTGCATTGCAGGCAGATTCTCTACCAACTGAGCTATCAGGGAAGTCCAAGAGATTGGAAAAAAATAGTCAATTATCCATATAGTCTAAGAGTCATTTAGGATAAGATCATTTTTAGAAGTTAAAGCCTAAAATAACACATAATCCTTACAGGAAGTTTATCAGCTCACTCTACAGAGTGATATAACTTTGATAACAAAACTTAATAAAAATTGCCGCCACTAACACAAATGCTTATGCAGATGAACTTTAAAAAAAAAAAAAAAAAAAATTCAGCGAGGAAAGGTGAGCCCTGAGATTGAAAAGACACTATGAGTACCAAGCAGCATGAATAAAAATAGTCTCTAGATATTTTTTAGTAAAATTGCAGAATATAAGGAGAAGGAAGTTCCTAGGAAGAAAATACAGATTTTTACAAAAGGATGACAAGTGGGTTGATCACAGACTTTTCATCAATAAAAACAGATGAGAAAAAGAATTTTCAAAGGAAAACAGTCAATGTGCAGTTTAATACCCAGATAATCTATCCTTCAAGAGTCATAGCAAAATAAAGATATTACAGACATACAAAGATAAAAGGCATCTGTAGATCCTCACTGAACAAAATACTAAAGATATAATCCAGCAAGAAGGAAAGTGAACCCACAGGGAAATAATAGTAAATATAGAGGTTGATAAATTATAAAACTACAGTCTGTTTTATTGTTAGTGTTTTTCTGAAAAAATTAATATTCTAATAACAATAAGATTTGTATATTATACATGAATAAAGTATATTAAACTTTTTACATTGTTTAGGAAAGAATAAAAATGCTAAATAATTTAGATTTATTTCAAAAATTCAGCAAGTTGTATGTAGATATTAGCTTAATTGACTAAAAAAATCTATTTGCAGATAATTTATACAGAATATCCAGGTTATTCTGGATGAATAGCCTTTCCAAGTATTTAGAAATTATAATCCAAAAATGTTACAATGATGAAAAATAAAGGTACAGCCCCCAAAAGTTGATTGATAAATTATCTTATTTTTTCTTAACATTATATGACTTCAGGATTCAAACATACACACCCCAAATGTAACACAACACTTAAAAAGGATTTGTTCCCTGCCCTGACGTAAAACTGAACAAGGGAATTCAGGACTCTTGCACTACTCAAGTTGCCACTGTGATGTCAGTCTCATTATCAGTTATGATCACCTCTCTTATCCATTTTTGTTCAGCCTCGGCATCTATGTCACTGGTGCTGATCCTTTACCATCCAGTGTATCACATAATTGCCAACTGATATTGAGAAATGTTCTTTTTCTTTGAAGTTAATTATTTAAAAGGCATTTGGGTCATATTATAAATTACTACTTTAAAAAAAGGTATGGTTACCTATATGAAGAAACATTACTATTATTTTTGAGGAGGTATGTCACAGGAACCAAAGAGTTAGGATATTAGTTTGTAAGACGTCATCCCCAACAACAGATGAGGAAAGAATACAGATATACTATCATAAACAGATCATCAATAAACATAACTTTTCCTACCCATTATATAAAAGAACATCTAGCAATTCAGCTCTTACAGGCTCAGGAATACTGGTGATAAGTAATGTAAAAGGAAAATAGATTGAGATCTCCCAGTTACTCCCACCCACAAGCAGTAGCGGGATAAAGAAAAGATCGTTAGTAGAGCAATCATGCTACTCTACCCACAAGGGAAGGCCTAACGTATGTGTGTGTGTATGTTAGCTGCTCAGTTGTGTCCAACTCTTATGTAACCCCATGGACTGTAGCCTGCCAGGCTCCTCCAGACAAGATACTAGAGTTGGTAGCAATTCCCTTCTCCAGGGGATCTTCCTTACCCAGGGATCAAACCCTATTTTAATACTAAAACTTTACCCTTACATGCATCCACAAGAAATATTTGAAAAATTGGTCAGATAAATTGAATATGCTCATATAGGAAAAAAACCAAAACAACCCAGGTATGACTTTCACCATGGAGAACCATTCAAGGGACTCTAATAGCCTTCTCCATACAATATTGCCTTTAAAGGAACTTCTTGACTATAAGCAAGCCCAAATGAAGAAAATTATTCAAAGCATTCTTTGCTCCTTCTTCACAAGTTATCTGTCTACTTAAAATAGAGTGAACTCTGCTAAAACTAGCATAAAATATATTTTCCTATTATAGCTTGTTTTCCTTTTTGTCATTTAAACTTCTACTCCCCATTTGTGTAATCCTACTAAAATGTACCATTTGCACATACTTGAAAGGGAAGGTTTAAAATATTATTTAAAATACATTTCTAATCCTATTAGAATCAATGTGAATACACTGACTAGAGACTATACATCAATCATTCTTTCATAATTGGCATGGACAATAAAAGAAAAAGAAACATTCTATGAACCTAAGTACTTATGCCTTAAATATATAAAAGTAGTATCTCAAATTCACTTAGGTGATTGGAGTACCAGAAACACATATGAAACATTTACATGTGTAATTTTTAAAGAGTATATAATTTCGTGTATCTACAGCCAGCATAATTAATTAATACTAGGTTAAATGGTTCAGCTGGTAAAGAATCCACCAGCAATGAGGGAGACCTGGGTTCGATCCCTGGGTTGGCAAGATCTTCTGGAGAAGTGAAAGTACCCACTCCAGTATTCTGGCCTGAAGAATTCCATGGACTGTATAGTCCATGCGGTCGCAGAGAGTCGGACATGACTGAGCGACTTTCATTTTCTTTCACTTCAATTATTTAGTAACAGTTATAGAAGGAAAAAGTAAATTTACTTTTCTGTAAACTGGAAAATAATTATCACCTTCATATTAGTTAACACTATGTTACAAGGAAATCCACTATTGTAGAGCTCATTTCTCACCCACATAAAGACAAATAATAACAAGTGTTGGTGAAAACGTGGGGAAATTTGACTCCTCATATACTGCTGGTGGGTATGTAAGATGTTGTCATGTTGGGAAACAGTCTGGCATTTTCTCAAATGATTAAACATGGAGTTACATACTATCTAACAATTCTGCTGCTAAGTATATACCCAAGANTCACACTGCATAATTTTGTATTACCCATTGATCTCTATGTACAATCAAAAAGGTATAAAAGGCCTTTCTAGACAATAGGAGCCAGAGCTAGTCGCTGGACTGGTCTCCCCATGTCTCTCTCTCTCTCTCCCTCTCCCTCCCTCTCTTCTTTATTCTAATTTCAGGCTGAATTCCCATCTGGACCGGGGCGGCTCACCGTGCTACTTACTAGTCCTGGCTTCTAAGATCTGTAAGAGAGAGAGCCCAAGGCGGGGCACTTTCCAATATTCAGACACCGGTGGCCCAACGTAGATGGTGCAAATCTCTTGTCCTGAGATTTCATTGGTCTTCCTCGCAAGCCAAGTTATTCAGCCTTCTTTCTCCACTTAATTTTCCTACTACACTATTTCTTCCTAATCTAATTTTATATTTTATATTAATAAATAAATGTCTTTCCTCACCAACACCATCCCCGCTTCGAATTCCCTGGATCCCCTGCCAGCAAGGGGCAACTTTGTAAATACATGAAAAGCCACTGAGTTGTACACTACAAAACAGTTTAAATTTTATTGTATGTGAACTATACCTCAATTTTAAAAAAGAATGAACACAGAATGTGTATTTAGTGAAACTTAGATATTAAATGAAGCATATTTTAAATATTTCATCTATTATAAAATCGAATCCATCTAATAACTCTAAGAAACTTGCTTTTACAATGTAAACATTTTTGTTAAAAATAATGTCACACTGTCAAAACCTTTTACCATGTTTCAGTGTGCCCATCAAAAAGACTTAGAAACAAAAGTTACAAACCAAAACAAAGTCAAGTATGGATTTATACCAGTTACATGATTCCCTCAGAGTGGCTCATATGAATCACTGGTATATTTTGAGCATCATAAATGATTACGATTACAGACTTATTTACACAAGGTAAAATTTATAAATCTTTGATGAGGAGTCAAATTCCTAACAAGGAGACAACGACCATTTGTTTTTATTTTGTATCACAATTAATGTCCCAAACCTAGAATTTCTCTCTTGCCATGTCTCAATTCTGCTAATTCTCTTCTTAAAAAAATGACAATTCTACAGGAATGCAGAACAACTGCATGTAATAGCTTAAAATCATATTAATTCATATGGCTTATTATTATAATAAAAAATGTGTGAACTGTTAATATACTAAAATAATCTTATTATTTCTGTTACACAGATTAATTCATTTTAATTCTAGAAAAGAATACTTAATTGCCAAGCCAAGAACCTACTGAAGCTACTTCATTCATTAAGTCAACAACTATTGGCTGAGCAGTTATTTTGTTTACAATATTCTTTAAATTGGACGATAAATGTTTTACAACGTTGTCTTGTTTCTGCCATTTGACAATGTGAATCAGCCATAAGTATACATACACCCCCTCCCTGTTAAGCCTCCCTCCCACGCCACCTCTCAAGGTCATCACAGAGCACCAAGCTGTTCTCTCACCTAGAAAAGCACTAAAACCCTTCATGGTGATGCCTGCTCCTCATGACTAGCAGAAACCTTCTGCAAAAGAAACATGTGCTTGATTGCATGTACTTCTCCTTCACCAAAATCACATAAGTATGACCTACCCACACTCCCCGGCCCCCTGCTTCTTTAGAGCGGTTTCTCAGGAGTATCTGAGATGCTGTCTCTCAAGCTATAGTCCTCATTTTGCCCCAGGTAAAACTGAATTTGCAGCTCTCACATTGTACATCTTTTTTAGTCAGGACTAGATAAGGATGATGAAAAATCTAACTTAAAGTAATGGCAGAAGAAGGACAGCTGAATAAAGAGTCTCAAGTCATATTCAGGAGGTAAGAATCAGCAGAACTTGGGTGGCTCCATATAGTGGAAGCAATACCATCTAGAAGATAAGGCTTGCATAGGCTTCAAAAACACTGGGTTAGAGATTTGCTTCTGACTCCTTCCAAATTGTGTATGTTAGACAATGACTTCATCACCATAGGTTTCCATTTCCTCTGTAAAATGGAGATAGCAAGAGTACCTATGTATCATATTACTGTCATGAGGACTGAATTAGAAAAGAATGCATGTAAAGCACTTAGCACAGCGCCCATTACATAGAAGGACAAGGTAAACTCTGATCCCATTGACCACAATAGAAAATACAGGAAAGGGGCTTCGCTGGTGGCTCAGTGGTAAAGAATCCACCTGCCAATGTAGGAGACACAGCTTCAGTCCCTGATCCGGGAAGATTCCACATGCTATGGAGCAACTAACCCCATGCGCCGCAACTGCAAAGCTTGTGCTCTAGAGCCAGCGAGGCGCAAGTCCCGAAGCCCGTGCTCCCTAGAGCCCATGCCTGCCCTGCAACCGGAGAAGCCATTACAAGGAGAAACCCATGCACTGCCCTCGAGTAGCCCTGCTCACTGCAACGAGAGAAAGGCCCACGCAGCAAGAAAGCCGGCACAGCCAAAATAAATAAAACACCTTTAAAATAATAAATAAAATAAAAAATGTTTAAAGAAACTACAGGAAGAACTGTAAATAGGAGAAGGGCAGAGATTAGCTAGGGGCCAACTGATAGAATTTATAATCCTAGAGAATGGTGAATACTACGATATGATTTGTGAAAGTAAATTAAATAAAACTAAACATTTTTGTCTATGAAAGCCTTGAATACCATACTACAAGATTTGAGATTTGAATTAAATAAATTTACTGTCTCTTAAATACAGAGTTTAGAGCTCATCTATTATACCTTGCCTTTTACTTTCTAGATGAGGAAACTAAGACCCACAGGATGAAGGAACATCTCAAAATTCACACCCACCACTGACATACACAGTATGAGCTCACTAATAAGTGCTATGCATAGTCCTCAATTTCTTAACAAAACTCTTGAGTGCTTACACAAAACTTCCTCCCACTTCCATCCTTCAGAAAGTGGAAAATATGAAATGACCGAGATAAGAACTGAGAAGATTTAATGCAATCTAGTAGTGATGGTTATAATGAAGGATTTCAACAAATATTATTAAACCTCTTGCTTAAAAAATTACACAATTTTATGAAAACTCAAATGCCTTCCATGTGTGAGGGAGGGCTGCCTCTTTTACTGATGACATGATAGATTTAAAGTATGTAAATTTATCTTTAATGATAATTTTTAAAATATGTTTTTAATTAATATATTTTCTAAAATTTGGTACAGAAATTCAATTAACATCTGTTTCCTTTATTTTGGGAAACGTAACTACAGAGACAATAACTATGACAATAACTTTCTAGAGTCCTCAGTAAGACCCCAGATCACAAAGACACTGCCTGAATTGATGGAGTATCTAGAGGGCCGTGCAGTAAGTCTCTAAATGCCAATAGTGACTTGTTTTTTTTTATCATTCACTCTTTTCACTGCATGTGGCTCTCCCTCTCTGTCCACTCCCTAAGTTTCATATGGTACTGCCAGATTGGTGCTTAACCAAAAGCTTTTCAGCACTAAATGAGGCAGAAGTTACATTACATGCAAAAAATATTTTTAACTCTAATCAAAAGCAGAGCTATATAGGCAAAAGCAAGACTAGCCAAAGAATGAAGACACCATAACCAGAACAATGTTATAAATTATGTGGGATGCCAAGACCCACAGATCCTCAGCTTAAAAATAAGTTACATATAAAGAAATTTGGCCACTCTAAATAAAGAATCTCTTTTCTGATCCATAGTATTAAAAGAACTTCTATCTTCACTTAAGTTTTTAAATCAAAGTAGAAGTGTTTTCAATTTACTGAAATTAATAATATGAATTCTAAATTTGGGGTCCTATAAGGGAAAATGGAATGGAATATTATTTTAAGTACCGAAGAGTGAACTTTTAGCCTAAATAGGGCACTCTAAAGCGTTTACCACCCAGTCAATCAAAGAGGGAAAGGTCTGTAGGATGAGAAAGCTCTACCTCTTCTTAAAGAAAATCATGATGGTAAAGGTCAATAATACTCTACTCTGTAGTTTAATGGTCATATACCTAACTGGGCAAAGAAGCATTTCAACAGAAAAATTTTAATTAATAGCTTTGACAGGAAAGAATTCAAACAAGAACTGAAAAAAATCTGTTTCATGACAGACAAAAACACTAAAAGTGTTCAGATTTATATACACCAAATGGAATTTATTTTACTGAAATAAGATTTTTTCAGTAATTCAAGTGCTAAGATATGTAATGTTAATAGCTAAGAATGAAGACAGTATTGGGTTAACCTGTTTTTTATTTTTTTGGTAAGTGACCTTGGTATGACTTACTCATAACAAAACCAACTTCTTAGCAATACAGATGGTAGACTAGACACTGCCAATGTTTTAAGCTTAGAAAATGTTTTTAATTTTTTGTATTTCCCCACGCTGTGTTTACCGCTTTACATATGTCTCTGATTGCCAAAGAATTGTTAACTAATCGGCATGAGATTCATTTTGTTAGCACACAGCTGGGTACTTTAGTCATACAACATCTGCTTCTCAACATATCTTCTGCTTTGCTTCATCTACTTCAAGACCTTTTCTAAAAGCTGTTACGATAAAGCATATATGCCTCTCAATGTTTGGAATTTGATAATCATCATTATGTTTACCATTGTACTAAATTATCAGTAGCTTCTGAATAACTGAAAATTGTACAGTGAATCTAAGTTCCAGAAAATCTGGCATTAACATCAATTAGTAAAACAACACAGTTGGGCCTACGAATGAAACTCAGTAGGAGTCATGCAACAATCAGATATTATTCTTTATGTACATATTGCTAAGCTCTCTGAGTGAAGACTTAATGGAAAAATAAATGAAGCTTCAAAATATAAATATTAAAATGAAAAAAAATGTCAGACGTACCCACAGGAAAGAACATACTGCATTCTGCAACGAAGATTCAGATTTTCTATATACTTTACTTTTTATTATAGAAGGAACAATTAACCAGCATATGAATTATCTATTTCCCTTAGCTTCTCTTTCTGCTTTTTCTCTTTGGATGAGTGTTAGTTCTGCATGCTACCAAGACAGGTGAAACCCAAGCATAGGCCATTCAACTCACGATACATATTCTGTTCCAAATGCTTGTTTTTAAATTGGTTGGAAGTCATAAAATATTTCCCTATTGGAATTATGGATAATGGCAGGGAGATCTCATTCCTCAGAAACCAAAATGTAACTAGAGAGCTAGTAATAAATAGAATATAATCCTAACATCCTTCACACCACTATTTCTACAGCAAAATTCATTCTGGAATCCAAATGAGCATTTGAGTAACATATCCTCCCTATCACTGGCAAAGCAGCAAGAGCTGCACAGTTCTGCTTTCCTTTTCTCTCCCAATCAGCCAAAAATCAACAGAGAGAGCAGGTAAAAGGAGGCCTAATAACTGTGAAAGTTTCCAATAACAGGAAGTTGGGTGGTAGGAGGCAGAAGTACAGGAGATCCCACTGTTCTCACTGAATCTGATGAGGGTGGCAGGGGAAATCCCAAACATAAGATACTAGGGGATAAGTAGTGGCTTTAAGAATGCCATGACCTTTGGGCAGCTGAAGCTAAAATTCTGGGTCTCTCTCAAGAAAAGGCAGTAGCCATCAAACTATCAGAGGGATTCCAGTGATGTTATGAGGCTTTGCTGTTGTCTGTGTGGTGGTGGTTGACATGTTGGCTGCAGGGCAAGCGGACAGTCAGAGTGGTAAAACATTTTTGCAAGCATTCTTAAACCAATGAGATAAGAAAATGGCTGAAGAGTTAGTTTTGCAAAATGTCAGCCCCTAAATAATAAGATAATAAGGATACAGGTAAACCACTACTCTTAGCTTTAACTTGACATGTATTACAACAAAGCCCAATGATTACCTTTTAGGTGCGCCAGGCTATATAAGTGATAAGCGTACCTTGTGACAGTGTTTAGGGCTATGTCATCACACAGAAGCAGCAGCAGCAGCAGCAGCACAACCACTGTGGAAGATACTTACAATTTTCTCACCCCTAGTTCAAGAATGACTGCGGGTCAAAGCACAGTTACCCATTCTTGACTTTCCCAGTCTGTCCTAGAACTTGGATAATGGCAACACTACGATTAGCAGAGCAGCTAAGCTATTATTGGAGTGTATGCCTTCTACTTTCTCCAGCTTTCGACATGATAGCTGAGACTTCAGACATCCTGCAACTATGAAAAAGACAGGAAACTTACGTCAGTGAAGACTACCTCCAGACTGTACATTATGTCAAGCCATTTAATTTTTTGCTGTTGGTTTAAGCCTTTGCTAGGAAATCATCCTTTTGCTCATAGCTATATATCTTATCTAAAACTACCACACCCTATAATGTAGATCATAAGCTAAGCATTACACAAAACCATCTTCATATATTATTTCATTTAATTTTCACAGCAATCC
Source organism: Neotragus pygmaeus (assembly GCA_006410875.1). Taxonomy (NCBI): domain Eukaryota; kingdom Metazoa; phylum Chordata; class Mammalia; order Artiodactyla; family Bovidae; genus Neotragus; species Neotragus pygmaeus. Next base: position 876,397 of record SJYV01022228.1, on the reverse strand, counting down.
TGCAGGTAATGCTATTAACCAAATTTTACAAAAGGGGAAACAGATTCACAGAGATTATGAAATCTGTCAACAGTTGGCTAAATGACAAGCTAGAATTTAAACCAAGATCTACCTAATGTCCAAGTCCATGTTTTTTACACTACAGTTGTACTACTGTCCATCATCAATTATTACGTTAGTATGGCTGAGGAAGCAGCATGGTAAAATGAAATAACCAGAGACTGGGGTCAAACAGGCCTGGATCAAAACCCGACTCCACCACTTACTAACCGTTATCACTGGGCAAACTGACTTCAAGTTTTCTAACTATAAAATGGAAGTAATAACAAAATTCTAGAGAAATCACTGTGGCAAGTGAATTCATTCAGTTCTGTGCAAAGCATAAAGAAAGAGGGAAGAAGGAGACTTTGCTCTCACAGAGCTCATAGCCAAGAGGTGACAAGCAATATGGTGCAGTAACCTTGGAGGCTTACATAGGATGCTACGGAAGCACAGACTGCAGGAAACGTCGCGAACCGACTCCAGGAAATGATCTGTGAATATGCTGAAAGGAGATTGCCAGGTGATGAGAAAGGGAGGGGGCAACAGAAGAAAAACACTCCAAGCAGAGGGAATAGTACATGCAAAGGGACGGGGTGGGGGAGAGGGGGAGTGGTAAAAGAAAAGCTGTATGTCAGGAACTAAACGTAATTCAGCACAGTTGGGGCCAATNGAAAGGGAGGGGGCAACAGAAGAAAAACACTCCAAGCAGAGGGAATAGTACATGCAAAGGGACGGGGTGGGGGAGAGGGGGAGTGGTAAAAGAAAAGCTGTATGTCAGGAACTAAACGTAATTCAGCACAGTTGGGGCCAATAATTAGGAAGTGACAAGAGAAGGGGCTAGAGAGTTAAGCAAGGGACAAACAAAAAACAATGACTGCCACGAGGGTTGAAGATATTGGATACTGGAGAAGAACTGTTCAAAAATATAAGGAAACAAGGCTCTGAGCTTCTAAACTATAAACGATAGTGCTTTCTAAATACAACCAGAAAAACATTAATTCTATATGTTTGGGGAAAGAGTAACTGAATACATGTAGTTCAATGTATTATTCAATACAGACAAAGGCAGTAGAGAAATATTCCTGCCAGTGGCAAACATAGTTAAATAATAAATAAGTGAACGAAAATCAAATAATCCTTAAGTTTTACCTTCATTTCCTTTCTGTTATGGGGCAGGGGAGAAACACAAATTAATTACAAGACAGCAAGAGATAGAAAAGAGGAAAGCAAGGATCTAGAAAAATCAAGATACACAATTAATTATGAATGAATAATCAATTTAAAAGATACTACGCATTTGCTCTAATTACAACTTTACTATTCTTATTAAATATTAATAGTTAAGGAGTAGTTCAATTCCAAGCAGAAGTGGGAAGGGGGAAAAGAAAAGACTAAAAAACAAATATTAAAATTTATACAATGTTAGCATAAAACAATAGTTACATAAAAACTAGGCTAAGCATGGGGGTGGGGAAGAAAATCAAAGAAATAAGATTTCTTAGATTGTTACTTCTAAAAAATTCATTTTAAAACAAACTTACAAATACCTGGTACAATACTGATGTTCTTCTTACTTGACATCCTATTAATGTCATGTTCAAATAACTCTATAGATGCATATACCTCTTCATAAAAGTTGGCATGTCTGATGGGGAGAAGGACCTATGCACTTTTCTTTTTATATACATTATAAAATAGACAGACAGGCATACACGTGCTTTATATACACAGTGTAATATGTGGACAGACATATGGGAATAGATTATGGCATCCAGGCCCGTAATTTCATAGCAAATAGATGGGGAAACAATGTAAACAGTGACAGACTTTATTTCTTGGACTCCAAAATCACTGCAGATGGTGACTGCAGCCATGAAATTAAAAGACGCTTGCTCCTTGGAAGAAAAGCTATGACCAACCTAGACGGCATATTAAAAAGCAGAGACGGTACTTTGCTGACAAAGGTCCATCTAGTCTAAGTTATGGTTTCTCCAGTAGTCATGTATGGATGTGAGAGCTGGACCATAAAGAAAGCTGAGTGCCAAAGAACTGATGGTTTTGAACTATGATGTTGGAGAAGACTCTTGAGAGTCCCTTGGACTGCAAGGAGATCCAACCAGTCAATCCTAAAGGAAATCAGTCCTGAATATTCAACGGAAGAACTGATGCTAAAGCTGAAACTCCGATACTTGGTCACCTGATGTGAAGAACTGACTCATCAGAAAAGACCCTGATGCTGGGAAAGATTGAAGGCAGGAAGAGAAGGGGAGGACAGAGGATGAGATGGTTGGAGGGCATCACTGACTTGATGGACACGAGTTTGAGCAAGCTCTTGGAGTTGGTGATGGACAGGGAAGCCTGGAGTGCTGCAGTCCATGGGGTCTCATATAGTCACACACTACTGAGAGACAGAACTGAATATGTGGACAGATACACAGAAGTAGAGATTAAATAAGACCTAGTATCTAACTCATGTGGTCAAAGTAAAAGGATAATACATCATCACTGCCTTTCCAAGGAATACTTTTTTTAGTAACAGATTTTTATTTTGAAATAATTTTAGAATTCATAGATAAGTTATAAAACACAGAGTTCCTACATATCCCCACCAGTTTTCCCTAATGTTAGCATCTTACATTACCATGTTGCTTTGTTAAAAGTAAGAAGACAACACTGGTATATTATTAACTAAGCTCTAGATTCTATTTGGATTCCAGCTGTTTTCAGTTCCAGGATCCAGCCCCAGGACACTGCCTTGCACTCAGTCACCATGCCTCCTTAGCAATCTTTAGTCTGTGATAGTTTCTGTTTTTCCTTGTTTATCATGACCTTGATGATTTTGACGAATATGTATAAGGTATTTTGTAGAATGTCCCCCAATCTACAAACCATCCAGAGGTAGGGTTTTTCTGGTGTTTCTCTCATGATTAGAGTGGGGTAATGAGTTTTTGGGAAGAACCCTGAAGAGGTAAAGGGCTTCCTATCAAATCCTGTTAGGGGAAGATGATATTAACCTGACATCACCAGTGATGTCAACCTTGATCACTTGGTTAAGGTAGTGTCTGTCAGATTTTTCCACTGTAAAGTGACTATTTTCCCCCTTTTCCACGGAATACTTTTGAGTATAGAAACTCTTTTCATGAAAAATAGAAACAAACCTTTAAATGACTTTGTTTAGACAGCTTTTCAATAAAATTTTCCAAAGTACCAGAATTTTAAGAATGACCTTGGTTTAATACAACAGGTACAACTACCATTTCATTCCCAAAGATTTTAAGCAACACACAAAAAATTTGGTATTTGTTTACTAAAGGAATACCAAAGGGGAAAAAGTATTTCACATTTCCTGTGAACTATTAATATTACCCAGATCAATGGTTAAATAATATCCTTTCCACTTTAACTAAATGAAAAAAATTAACCCTCCCAAATAACCCCATTTTCAATTTTTTAATATTTTAAATCTTCATGCTGATCCATAGAACATAGATTAATTTATTAGTCATATATAAATAAAAACAGAATAAAAATCACTTAACCTTGTAAATGTATGTGTGCTGTGTAGCCTATTCACCATCCTTATAAACCAAATGACCTTTAGAGAAATCTGCTTTTATCTCTCTAATGTCTTCATATCTTGATTTGGCCTTCTACAGGTTTTACAAAATATAATACTGAAAGCAATAATGTGATTTCACTTACAGCATTTGCCTTACACAGCACACCGGGATTACAGAGGTTAATAAAAGGAAAATGATTTATAACTTCTTTAAAAATGCAATCAAAACAACTTATATTACTCTATAATAATTCTAACAATTATTCATCATTATGAATAGCTCAGAAAGCTCAAAACATCAGTTTTCATAAGGTGATATATTTATATGCACATTTTCAACAGTCATTTGCAAACATTTAACTGAATCCACACAAACCCACTGCAACAAATATAAGACACTTAATAACTAGATGATATTAACATTTCCAAAAATTCTTCATTTATAAAAGATCTATAGTCTTTTGCTTTCATTTCAAAATATGAGAATATCTTTTGCTACATTTTACAAGATGGTCGAATAAGATGCTTTTATAGGCTAAAATTCCATTAAGTTCTTCTTTGCTTTCCCTTTTCAACCAGATGTTTATATTCTAGCCTCCTATAATATTCCAAATCTTAGATTTAAATATAAAGACCGTCTTATACATTATTATCTGTGTTTAATCCTTCTTTATATCTCTGCATCTTGCACAGTGAAATGAATATATAATAAGCACTCAAAAAATGTTTAAAGTGGATGAATGACTGAACCAAGAATGAAAGAATAAATGACTATTCAGTAACCTCTTAAGATGAATCATACTATTAATCCTTCTAAGGTAATTAATCCCTTCTCTAAATTGGCCTTAATTTCATGTCTGGAGGTATTAATTTATAAAATTGTATGCATATTTTCAAAATGTTTCTAATAGGTTAGCTACTGTGAAATAGAGACATTTCCAAATGTACACAATAATATTTTTAAGAGTCAAATGGGGAGAGAAGAGAAAAAGTGGTACCATTGTGATTCATAATGGAAAAAAGTTATTATTATAATTATGATACTGAAGGTCAAGAATTTATTTAGCCATTTAAAAGTCAGTCAAGAATAATTATCTTGGGTAAAATTCAATGAAACAGAAAACCAAAGAGGCTATTACCATGAACAAATGTCCCTTATGTATTTGCCACTACACTAAACTCTAAAATCTAATTTTCTTCAAGGAAAAATAATTTAGAACCTCAAACCTATATTCTAAAATGTGTAAGACATACTGTCCCTGGAGACTGAATATCAAAAAAAACTGAATAACCAAGAAGAGAGTGAACTACTAATCAAAATAGTATTTGAATTTCAACATAAAGATTTTAGCACACTTAAGTTTTCAAAACACACATTGGATAACAACTAAAGATGCAACTGTAAAAGTCAAAAGTACATACTAAATGCCTTAAAGATTAAATTTCACAAGAATCAATATATAAGAGGAGATTTATGGACGAAAAATAGTTTGGAGACATAAAATATATATATATACACGTATATATATATATACACTAATCCTGTTAAAAAACAGTAAAAATACTACATATACTGTGTTATCTGTGTCTGTGTGATCTGTTGTGTCTGACTCCTTGAGACCTTATGAACTATAGCCCACCAGGCTCCACTGTCCATGGGATTTTCCAGGCAAGAATACTGGAGTGAGTTGCCATTTCCTCCATGAGGGGATCTTCCTGAAGGATCTAACCNTTGTGTATATATATATATATATATACACTAATCCTGTTAAAAAGCAGTAAAAATACTACATATACTGTGTTATCTGTGTCTGTGTGATCTGTTGTGTCTGACTCCTCACTGTCCATGGGATTTTCCAGGCAAGAATACTGGAGTGAGTTGCCATTTCCTCCATGAGGGTATCTTCCTGAAGGATCTAACCCTCGTCTCCTGCTGCTTCTGCATTGGCAGGCAGATTCTTTTCCCGCTGAGCCACCTGGGAAGCCCTACCTACATACTACACGATCCCAAGAACTTTCTTTGTCTATTCTGCTTGCTTCTAGCACTCAGCACAGTGCTTGACACAGTAGAAACACAAGAAACATTTGTTGAATGGAAATATATCAACAAAATACCAAAGATACCAGTCATTTCCTCAAAAATCTTATTAAGTAAGGAGTTACAAAATTACTAATCACAATTCATCAGGAAGCAGTGCTATACCACAGTATGTTAGTGAACACAGAGAAACAACACAATGATAGGAAATACCTTGCAGAGGTGAGCAGGTGTGAAGGAAAATGGAGTTAAGCAACTGAGGGAAGTCACACTATTCTTTCATTTCATAACATTTATAAAAGCATGGCTGAAAGTAGAGGGAAGGGAAAAATCAATTAGCATTCAGGGACATACAACTAAGGCAGTATAGCTGAATAAAAGAGTATATTTGGGGGGTTATGATAAAAACTTGAGTGTTTATTGCTATTGACAAAATGCACACTCCACAATGGCAGGAAGCTTTTTGTCTGTTTGTCCACTCCTTGTGACAAACAGCAAAAACGGCCATAGTTTGTCTTCTCCTTTTATCTACATCTCCTGAAATGTGAGTGTACGTTTCTCTCATTAAAAAATGGAGTCTTTGTTCCATCTGTTGAATTTCAGATGGCTTTGTGACTTGCTTCTGCCAGCAGAATATAGCAGAGGTGAATTATGCTAGTTCCAAATTTAAGCCTTGAAAGTTTTTTATTCTTCGACCCTCTTTGGGAACCCTATTTTTATCATGTGAAAAGCCCAGTCTAGCCTATTTGATGATGAAGACACATAGCCCAGTCAAAACCTATCATCTTAGACCCAGGATCAGCAAACTTTTTCTATAAAGGGACAGATAGTAAAAACTTTAGGTTTTGAGAACTGTATATTATTTCCATCACATATTTTTCTTTTATTTTAAAACTGTTCAAAAATATAAACACCATTCTTAGCTAAGGGTCTATATAGAAATCGGGGTCATAAATATCTAACAGGTACCTGCCTTAGATGAAGGAGGTCAACCAATCCTTAGAGGCAAAGCTGTCTACCTGATGGCAAATGCATGACTGAGTCCAGCTAAGACATAAAGAACTACACATTGAACTCAGTACAACTGTCAACCCACACAGTCAAGATATAAATGAACGTTGGTTGTTTTTTGCTACTACAGTTTAAGAGTGAGTTAATCATCAAAAGCTTACAGATATACTCAAGTGGCACTAGTGGTAAAGAACCTGCCTGCCAATACAGGAGATGCAAGAGATGCAGGTTCGATCCCTGGGTCAGGAAGATCACCTGGAGTAGGAAACGGCAACCTGCTCCAGTACTCGTGCCTGGAAAACTCCATGGACAGAAGAGCCTGGTGGGCTATAGTCCAGGGGGCCTTAAGAGTCGGACATGACTGAGTGACTGAGCATGCGTGCACACACACTTTTTCTTTAGTACCTAAAACAGTGCATGTGACTTAGTAGACACTAAAACCTTAGTGAATAAAATAATAAGAAGAGTCATGGGTATCAGAACATGACAAGTTTATGCCCGGATTTGAAAACTCAAAGGTCCACATGGGCCAGGCCAACAAATTAACTGAGTGAAGTAATCAGTATGAAGAAGAGATGAGAAAATGGTGGAAGGGAATCCCCATCAGGAAAGTAAGAAAACATCTGAAAGGCCTCTGACATTCTAGACAAGGACAAAGGCAGTGGGAGAATAAAAGGAAAACAAGGAGAAAAGTCAAGGACTTCTGAGGAAGAATCAAAAGATCTTAGGCAAAGACTCATTTGGATAAAAATCAAGACTTTTAACAAAGCATTGTTAACTGACTATACTCCAATATAAAATAAAACGCTAAAAAGAAAAAAAAAAGAAAAAAATTAACACTTTAATGTTGTCTGCAAATGACACACTGTAGATCCCAAAATACATACTTTTTAATAAGTAATGCCTATGTAACTGGATATCCATATGTATGCAAAAAGATGAATTTGGATCTCTGTCTTACACCACACACAAAAATTAACTCAAAATAGACCACAAACCTAAATGTAAGAACTAAATAATAAAAATTGTACAGGAAAATATATGAGTAAATCCCTGTGATCTTGAGTTTGGCGAGGATTGCTTAAGTATGACACCAAAAGCACAAGATGAAAAAAAATGATAAACTGACCTTAATCAAACTTTAAAACTTTTGTGCATCAAAAGACAGCATTCAAGAAAGTAAAAAGGCAGAGTAGGCAAATCCATAGAGATAAAATGAAGATAAGTGGCTGCCAGGGTCTAGAAGGAGTGAGAAATGGGGAGTGACTGCTAATGGATATTAAGTTTATTTCTGAGGTAAAGAAAATATTCTGGAATTACATAGTGGTGATGATTGCACAACCTTGGAAATATACTAAAAACCACTGAATTGCATACATTAAAGAGGTTTAAGATGTGAATTATATCCCAAGTTTTTGAAAAGAAAAAAGTGAAAAAACCACCCACAGATTGGGAGAAAATATTTGCAAATCATATCTGGTAAGAGACTTGCATCTAGAATATACAGAATACTTGTAACTCAATAATAAAAAGACAACTCAACTGTAAGATGGGCAAAGGAAGATACATAAATGGCGAATAAGCACACAAAAAGATGTTCAACATCATTAGTCATATCAAACACATATCAAATACAAGACATATCAAATATTGATACAAATAAAAACCAAATGAAATATTATTTATCACCCTCCACTATAATCAAAAAGACAATATCTAGTATCCGTAAGACTACAGAAAAACTAGAACCTGTGTACACTGCTGGTGAGAATGTCAGATGAAACAGCCACCTTGGAAATTAGTTTGGTCCTTTCTTTAAAAAGTTAAACACATATTTCCCATATGACCAGCGATTCTACTCCTAGATATCTACCCAAGAGGAATGAAAATATATGTCTACACAAAGACCCACACATAGGTATTCGCAGCAGTATTACTGACAATGGCCCAAAACTAGAAACATCCCAAATACCAATCAACTGGTGACTGTATTAGAAAAACTTCATATATTCATACCAGGAAATGCTACTCAGCAATAAAAAATAAAGTACTGACACAAACTACAACATGAAGTTCTAAAAATGAATCTCAAAAAACAATATGCTGAGTGAAAAAAGCCAGACAGAAAAAAATATATCGTTTTATTCCATTTCCATTAAATACTTTAAAAACAACAACAACAACAACAGGCAAATATGGAGACAAAAAGTAGATTAATGGTTGCTTAGGAAAGGGGTGGGGGTGNCCTTACCCTCCTGCTCTCCACCCAGATGCTCCTTCCCAATAAAGTCTCTTGCTTGGTCAGCACATGTGTCTCCTCAATTTATTTCCAACTGTTAGACAAGAGCCTGCTCGCAGGCCATGGAAGGAGTCCCCCTTCCTGCAACAGCATCATATTTGAACCTGGAAATAAAGTAGTTGACCAGAAAGATCCAGGCCCTGGTTTCATGAAGCTCATATTCAGTGGATAAAATTTTTTTAAAGGAGAAGACTTCTTGGTTACATTATTATACAATTGAGAAGAATCAACATAGAAGTGCCAGTTTAGCCACTCAGTTCAGTTAAGTTGCTCAATCGTGTCTGACTCTTTGCGACCCCATGGACTGCTGCACACCAGGCTTCCCTGTCCATCACCAACTCTCAGAGCTTGCTCAAAACTCGTGTCCACTGAGTTGGTGATGCCATTCAACCATCTCATTCTCTGTCCATCCCCTTCTCCTCCTGCCTTCAATCTTTTCCAGTATCAGGGTCTTTTCCAATGAGTCAGTTCTTCACATCAGGTGGCCAAAGTATTAGAGTTTCAGCTTCCACATCAGTCCTTACAATGAATATTGAGGACCAAATATGATTTCCTTTAGGATGACTGGTTTGATCACCTTGCAATCCAAGGGACTCTCAAAGAGTCTTCTCCAACACCACAGCTCAAAAGCATCAATTCTTTGGCACTTAGCTTTCTTTACAGTCCAACTCTCACACCCATACATGAGTACTGGAAGAACCACAGCTTTGACTAGATGGACCTTTGTTGGTAAAGTAATGTCTCTGCTTTTTTAATATGCTGCCGAGGTTGGTCACAGCTTTTCTTCCAAGCAGCAAATGTCTTTTAATTTCATGGCTATAGTCACCATCTGCAATGATTTTGGAGCCCCCAAAACAAAGTCTCTCACTGTTTTCATTGTTTCCCCATCTATTTGCCATGAAGTGATGGGACTGGATGCCATGATCTTAGTTTTCGGAATGCTGAGTTTTAAGCCAACTTTTTCACTCTCCTCTTTCACTTTCAAAAATACTTTCTTTAGTTCCTCTTTGCTTTCTGCCATAAGGGTGGTTGTCATCTGCGTACTTAGGGTTATTGACATTTCTCCAGGTAATCTTAGCTTGTGCTTCATCCAGCCTGGCATTTCACATGATGTACTCGGCATATAAGTTAAATAAGCAGATTCACAATATACAGCCTTGACATACTCCTTTCCCGATTTGGAACCAGTCTGTTATTCCATGTCCAGTTCTAACTGTTGCTGCCTGTTTTGCATATAGATTTCTCAGGAGGCAAGTCAGGTGGTCTGGAATTCCCATTCTTTGAGAATTTTCCACAGTGTTGTGATCCATACAGTCAAAGGCTTTGGTAGTCAATAAAGCAAACGTAGACGTTTTGCTGGAACTCTCTTGTTTTTTCTGTGATCCAACAGATGGTGGCAGTTTGATCTCTAGTTCCTCTGCCTTTTCTGAATCCAGCTTAAACATCTGGAAGTTCACAGTTCACATACTGTTGAAGCCTGGCATGGAGAATTTTGAGCATTACTTTGCTAGCCTGTGAGATGAGTACAATTGTGTAGCAGTTTGAACATTCTTTAGCATTGCCTTTCTTTGGGATTGGAATGAAAACTGACCTTTTCCAGTTTAGCCACTAGTGTGACTAAAATCAACAAGAAAGAATGAATACAGAAAGGAAAAAGAGGACCAAGGATTTTAATAGGGATTTATACGACTGTACATACAGAAGTGGAGCCATGAAGAAGACAGAATTAACCAGAGTCAAGAGGAAATACCTACCACTAAAGAAGAGAGAGTTCAAGAAACAGGGAGGAGTAGTCAAAAGTATAAAGCATCAGGGAGAGGAAGGAGGGAAAAAATGCACTTGGATGGATTTGATTTAGCACTTCATTCATTCAACAAATATTTTTGGAGTACCTATTATGCGCCAGGTACTCTGGCTTTTATTATGAACAAAAGGCAGGAGCCACTGCAGAGATCTGAAGAGAGTGATGATATGATTTAACATTTTAAAAGGTCACTCGGGCGCTGTGATGAGAAGATTAAGGACAGAAGGGCAAAAGTTGGGAGACCAGTCAGGAGGCTCCCACAGTAAATTGAGCAAGAGATGATGATGACAGCAGGGAAGAGAGAAAGAAAAGGTCAGATTCTGAATAAATTGGAAAGGAAGAGCCAATCGGACTTCCTGATGATTCCATTTGAGGTCTGAGAGAAACAAGGCAGTCACACAAGATTGTAAGATTTTGGCCTTGCCAACAGGGACTGCCATCAAATGAAAGGAAGATGACTGCAGATGGAAATGGCGAGAGGATGACAGAGATCGAGGGTTCATTTGTAGACATACTAAGTCTGAAACATCGACTAGCGATCTAATGAAGATGTTTAACAATCATGTAGATATGAGTGGGAGCTCCGGGGAGCGGTGTGGACATTAAGAAGCCAGGAAGAGAGGAACCAGCAAAGCAGAGTGATGAGGAGCACTAAGTATAAAGACAGAAAAAAACCAAGAGAAGTGATATGCCCAAGATCAAGAGAAGAAAACGTGATCTAGAAGGAATAGTGTTCTGTTATACCTCAAGTTTTCAACCAGGGGTGGTTTTGTCCCCAGGACATTTGGCAATACCTGCAGACATTTCTGGCTTCCCTGGTGGATCAGTCAGTAAAGAATCTACCAGCAACGCAGAGGATCCACGTTTGATCTCTGGGTTGGGAGAGTCCCCAGAGAACAGAATGGCAACCCACTCCAGTATTCTTGCCTGGGATATTTCATGGACAGAGGAGCCTGGCAGGCTGCAGTCCATGAAGAGAAAGTCATGACTCAGGAGTTAGGGTGTGCTACCAGCCCCTGGTAGGGGGAGACCAGGCACAATGTTATATATTTCATAATGCACAGGATGATCCTCTAACTCCTCCCCTGCAGTTCTCCCATCCACTGGCAGAAATTCAAAGCTCTTTGGAGACTGTGCAGCTTTAGTCCTCTATATGACAGACGTGCCATGGTCAGTCACTGGCAAGCCAAAATCACCCACTAGGGCACAGGACCACCTGTGGGATGATGGTGAGACTCGCAAGGAGGTGAGCTCTCTGCTGCTGCTCCCCTCAACCCCCATTCCATGTAGGCTGAGGGCCAAAAAGCAAGGAGGAGGAAAGTATCGGCAAAACGGGAAGAAAAATCCCTTCCTCCTGCAGTGTTCACTCTAGCAACCTCGACTGATAAAGATCAGTAATATGCCAGCTGACAAAGAAGAAATGTTTCAGGGTACGGTTCCAGGATTACAAACCAGTGCGATGAAGGTGGATTTGACAACTGGCACATGTTTTCACAGTTCATTTCTCATAACTTTAAAGAAATAAAAAATCACTTCCCAGGAAAACCAAAGATAAAATAGGAAGATATACAGTAATCAAAATTGGACCACAAATTGTGACTGAAATTCCATGTAATCAAACTTCTAAACAATCATGATTACTACTTTTTTTAGCATAAGAAGTTAAAGCTCTTCTTTTAAATTGGGACAATTGTTCTTAACTGTATACATAAAGATATAAAAACCAAAGACCATAAAGAAATACGCCACAATTGTTTGGTCACAGTTGTCTAAATTATAGGTTACTACCATCTACATGTTTGTATTTCCCCCAATTTTTTTCATGAGTATGTATTACTTTGAAAATTAGGGAAATTTTTAAACTTTTTTTGAAGTATAACTGGTCACTAAATATCAATGGATGGGACTAAAGCTGTATAGCCTCTTATGTAATAGGATTCTGAGTTCCTTTGAAAGAGCATACATGAGAAAGAAATAATTTCTGCAGAGTAAATCCTGAAGTTTTAGGTTATTTCCTAATAGCTGTGGATTTAGAGAGAATAAATCAAATGTTAATCCTTTCAAATGTTATGAACTATACCAGAAAACTCAGCATTCTAGTAAATGATTTAAGAGTACAGTCTGAAATAAAGATAAATAAAAAAATCAGCCAGATAAGCAGATCTGATCATGGGTGCCTCGCTGATAAAATTTATAGACTGAGAAGTGCCTGAAGGTAGAACATACTCCCCAAAGTACCCACTGGTCAGCTCTATGTCCTATCTCCTACTGGTTCTTCATTAAAATAAAACACACACACACACACACACACACACACACACACACACACACACACAAATGACCATTAACATGGGAATTAGCGTTTATCCTAAAAATCAAAGATTGCAAACTAAAACCACAAATATACCATTTTATGACCATTATAATCACAAGACATTCCAATCATGGAAGAAAATACAGAGCAACAAAACTCTTAAACATTATAGCACAACAGCAATTCTTTATACTTATGGTTATACAATCCTTTCTTGCTAGACGTATTACAAATATCTTCTTCCACTTGGCTTTTCATTTTCTTTATGGTATCTTCTGACATACAGGAGTTCTTAATTGTAAGGCAACCAAATTTACTGATTTTGTCCCTTTATGATAAACATAAAACTATTTATTCCTGAAAAAAATCCTTCCCTTCCTGAGGTCTTAAAGACATGCCTCTATATTGAAAAAATTCAGAGTTCTGTGCTGCACATTTAAGTGAAGGGAACAGAATAGCATAGTGTTTAAAAACAGAGGCAGCAGAGCCAGACTACCTGGGTTCAAATATGGCTCTGCTACTGTGACTTTGGCCAAATTACTTGATTTCTCAGTGCTCACCCGTTTAATCATGTAAAAAAGAATGAGATAAAAATAGCACCTACTATTAAAGATAAGTGTAGTGATCAAGGAAGCCAATGTATGTAAAGTGCTAGAAAAAGGTCAAGTATATCCTAAGCACTACATAAGTACTAGCTGTTTTTATTAAGCCTTTAAACTGCCTGAACTTGACATGTATAAAGTATGAGGAAGAGATCTCATTTCTTTTTTTCCCATATAGATAACCAATTATTCCAGCAATATATAGTGAACAGTTCATCCTTTTCCCCGAATATGCAATATCACTCTGACATATATTAAGTTCCCATAAAGGTCTATTTCCATTCCTCTCTTCTGCTTCATTAGTCTATTTATCTATCTCTGTGCTGCTACCGTACTGTCAAATTATAAATTATTGACAGTAATTATTAAATTACGCAGTGTAGACCAAGCCCTGTTCCAACTTATTCTTCATGTTTCTAGGATAACTCGTCCTTACAAATTTTAACCTAAGTTTTCAAATTTCATAGTAAAAGCTTTCGGAATTTTGAACAAAGCAACATGAATTTTCAAGTCAATGAGAGAAACTAAATTATGTTATTCAGCCTCCCTATCCATAAACATGATCTATTTATGACTTTTTATTTTCATTCAATGAAGTCTAACAGTCTCTGTAAAGATTGTATTTCTGTTTAACTTATACCTACATGTCTTTTTGTGAATTATGAATGCTGTCTTCAAAAATTTTTTTCTGGCTTAAATAATGCTATTCACTTTAATCATTCCTTTACATCTAGAAACTTAAATAATTTTTCTTCAGATTCCCTGGAATTTTCTATGTAGACAATGCTATCACCTACAAATTTTTTTGCCACAAAATCTATTCAACCTAACAATATCATCAATGTACATGAAATATATTGGTTAGTATTTGCCTATTTTTTCCACTGTTTACCATTAACATTTTTCTATCCTTCTTTAGGTGTTCTCTTATCAACAGCATGTATTAATAGCTATATTCTATTTTTCTTTTCAGTTTGACCTGTGTCTTCTAACTTAAGAATTGAATCCATTAATACTTAAGTTGATTACTGATAATCTGGATTTATTGCTACCATTTTATTTTGTGCTCTTTTTCTCACATTTTCTGTTTCTTTTTTCTTTGTTGTTATTGTCGTTCACTAAGTCCTGTCCAACTCTTTGTGACCCTGTGGACTGCAGGACACCAGGCTCCCCTGTCCTACACTACCTCCTGGAGTCTACTCAATTTCATGTCCATTGAGTCAGTGACGCTATCCAACCATCTCATCTTCCACTGCCCTCTTGTCCTTTTGCCTTCAATCTTTCCAGCATCAGTGTCTTTTCCAATGAGTCAGTTTTTCGCATCAGGTAGCCAAAATATTCGAGCTTCAGCATCAGTCCTTCTAATGAATATTCAGGATTGATTTCCTTTAGGATTGACTGGTTTGATCTCCTTGCAGTCCAAGGGACTCTAAAGAATCTTCTCCAGCACCACAACTCAAAAATATCAATTCTTTGGTGCTCAGGCTTCCTTATGGTCCAACTCTCTCATCTGGACATGACTACTGGGAAAACCATAGATTTGATTATATGGTAAAGTCATCCATTCATTTAAAATGACTTTCTAAAAAATAAAATAAAATAAAAAATGACTTTCTGTTGTCATGCTTTAAAAAAAAAAAAAGCATGTTTTATGACTTAAAGATTCAGGCAGTCATATTGTCAGAAAAAGAAATTCAGCAAATGCTTTCTTGACTGCTCAACCTGAAATCCAATAGCTGTTTTCTTGACTGCTCAACCTAATACCACATCCATCTTGAGTTTTAAAACATTTTCTAACTTAAAAGAACTGTGTGGACATTACTTTAGAATATATTCGAATGGAAAAAATTTCTTTGGAATAAGAATTTAGTAAGTTAGTTCACAGGAGTGGTGATGAAATCAAAGATTTAAATGTGGCAATGTTTGGATTAGAACAATTAGCCACATAACTGGTCTTCCGTGACTACAATTTGGGAACTATTTAAAAAAACATGAGATGATTTACTTTAAAAGTGTTCTAGTCAAATCAGGGCAATTCACTTTCTAGTCATACATCATGCATCATGAGTTACACCAAATTATACAGTAATTCTGTTATAATTATGTCCCCAAACACCTCTTTTCACATTTTAAAGAAATGCCACAAAGCCTAAATGCCATATATTACTTTGTATAATATTACTTGGCCATTTTAACAACAACAACAAAAAGTCAGTTTGCAGTAGTAGAGGGCCTAGCTTATGAACAAATACAACGGCTCCACATCTGATCGCAGAGGTTGAAGTATATTTTCTCCATGTATTTATTCAAATATTTGAATGCCCAACTGTACTTAGCACTAGAAATAGTATACAGAGGTGTGCAATTTCCAATACCAGCAAACTATTCTCACCTCTTCTTTGGTCCTTACACTTTCTTAGGCTCCACTCTNAACACACACACACACACACACACACAAATGACCATTAACATGGGAATTAGCGTTTATCCTAAAAATCAAAGATTGCAAACTAAAACCACAAATATACCATTTTATGACCATTATAATCACAAGACATTCCAATCATGGAAGAAAATACAGAGCAACAAAACTCTTAAACATTATAGCACAACAGCAATTCTTTATACTTATGGTTATACAATCCTTTCTTGCTAGACGTATTACAAATATCTTCTTCCACTTGGCTTTTCATTTTCTTTATGGTATCTTCTGACATACAGGAGTTCTTAATTGTAAGGCAACCAAATTTACTGATTTTGTCCCTTTATGATAAACATAAAACTATTTATTCCTGAAAAAAATCCTTCCCTTCCTGAGGTCTTAAAGACATGCCTCTATATTGAAAAAATTCAGAGTTCTGTGCTGCACATTTAAGTGAAGGGAACAGAATAGCATAGTGTTTAAAAACAGAGGCAGCAGAGCCAGACTACCTGGGTTCAAATATGGCTCTGCTACTGTGACTTTGGCCAAATTACTTGATTTCTCAGTGCTCACCCGTTTAATCATGTAAAAAAGAATGAGATAAAAATAGCACCTACTATTAAAGATAAGTGTAGTGATCAAGGAAGCCAATGTATGTAAAGTGCTAGAAAAAGGTCAAGTATATCCTAAGCACTACATAAGTACTAGCTGTTTTTATTAAGCCTTTAAACTGCCTGAACTTGACATGTATAAAGTATGAGGAAGAGATCTCATTTCTTTTTTTCCCATATAGATAACCAATTATTCCAGCAATATATAGTGAACAGTTCATCCTTTTCCCCGAATATGCAATATCACTCTGACATATATTAAGTTCCCATAAAGGTCTATTTCCATTCCTCTCTTCTGCTTCATTAGTCTATTTATCTATCTCTGTGCTGCTACCGTACTGTCAAATTATAAATTATTGACAGTAATTATTAAATTACGCAGTGTAGACCAAGCCCTGTTCCAACTTATTGTTCATGTTTCTAGGATAACTCGTCCTTACAAATTTTAACCTAAGTTTTCAAATTTCATAGTAAAAGCTTTCGGAATTTTGAACAAAGCAACATGAATTTTCAAGTCAATGAGAGAAACTAAATTATGTTATTCAGCCTCCCTATCCATAAACATGATCTATTTATGACTTTTTATTTTCATTCAATGAAGTCTAACAGTCTCTGTAAAGATTGTATTTCTGTTTAACTTATACCTACATGTCTTTTTGTGAATTATGAATGCTGTCTTCAAAAATTTTTTTCTGGCTTAAATAATGCTATTCACTTTAATCATTCCTTTACATCTAGAAACTTAAATAATTTTTCTTCAGATTCCCTGGAATTTTCTATGTAGACAATGCTATCACCTACAAATTTTTTTGCCACAAAATCTATTCAACCTAACAATATCATCAATGTACATGAAATATATTGGTTAGTATTTGCCTATTTTTTCCACTGTTTACCATTAACATTTTTCTATCCTTCTTTAGGTGTTCTCTTATCAACAGCATGTATTAATAGCTATATTCTATTTTTCTTTTCAGTTTGACCTGTGTCTTCTAACTTAAGAATTGAATCCATTAATACTTAAGTTGATTACTGATAATCTGGATTTATTGCTACCATTTTATTTTGTGCTCTTTTTCTCACATTTTCTGTTTCTTTTTTCTTTGTTGTTATTGTCTTTCACTAAGTCCTGTCCAACTCTTTGTGACCCTGTGGACTGCAGGACACCAGGCTCCCCTGTCCTACACTACCTCCTGGAGTCTACTCAATTTCATGTCCATTGAGTCAGTGACGCTATCCAACCATCTCATCTTCCACTGCCCTCTTGTCCTTTTGCCTTCAATCTTTCCAGCATCAGTGTCTTTTCCAATGAGTCAGTTTTTCGCATCAGGTAGCCAAAATATTCGAGCTTCAGCATCAGTCCTTCTAATGAATATTCAGGATTGATTTCCTTTAGGATTGACTGGTTTGATCTCCTTGCAGTCCAAGGGACTCTAAAGAATCTTCTCCAGCACCACAACTCAAAAATATCAATTCTTTGGTGCTCAGGCTTCCTTATGGTCCAACTCTCTCATCTGGACATGACTACTGGGAAAACCATAGATTTGATTATATGGTAAAGTCATCCATTCATTTAAAATGACTTTCTAAAAAAAAAAATAAAATAAAAAATGACTTTCTGTTGTCATGCTTTAAAAAAAAAAAAAGCATGTTTTATGACTTAAAGATTCAGGCAGTCATATTGTCAGAAAAAGAAATTCAGCAAATGCTTTCTTGACTGCTCAACCTGAAATCCAATAGCTGTTTTCTTGACTGCTCAACCTAATACCACATCCATCTTGAGTTTTAAAACATTTTCTAACTTAAAAGAACTGTGTGGACATTACTTTAGAATATATTCGAATGGAAAAAATTTCTTTGGAATAAGAATTTAGTAAGTTAGTTCACAGGAGTGGTGATGAAATCAAAGATTTAAATGTGGCAATGTTTGGATTAGAACAATTAGCCACATAACTGGTCTTCCGTGACTACAATTTGGGAACTATTTAAAAAAACATGAGATGATTTACTTTAAAAGTGTTCTAGTCAAATCAGGGCAATTCACTTTCTAGTCATACATCATGCATCATGAGTTACACCAAATTATACAGTAATTCTGTTATAATTATGTCCCCAAACACCTCTTTTCACATTTTAAAGAAATGCCACAAAGCCTAAATGCCATATATTACTTTGTATAATATTACTTGGCCATTTTAACAACAACAACAAAAAGTCAGTTTGCAGTAGTAGAGGGCCTAGCTTATGAACAAATACAACGGCTCCACATCTGATCGCAGAGGTTGAAGTATATTTTCTCCATGTATTTATTCAAATATTTGAATGCCCAACTGTACTTAGCACTAGAAATAGTATACAGAGGTGTGCAATTTCCAATACCAGCAAACTATTCTCACCTCTTCTTTGGTCCTTACACTTTCTTAGGCTCCACTCTGTAACAAAATAACAGGAAATAGTTAATTTTTTTTTCATATTTGCTATGATATTTTAGGAGAAGGAAATGGCAACCCACTTCAGTATTAAGCCTGGTGGGCTGCTGTCCATAAGTTCACACAGAGTTGGACTAGACTGACACGACTTAGCAGACATGCATGCTCTGGAAAAGGAAATGGCACCCCACTCCAGTATTCTTGCCTGGAGAATCCCATGAACAAAGGAGCCTGGCGGGTTACAGTCTATGGGGTCGCAAGAGTTGGGCACGACTAAGTGACTAAGCACAGCACAGCACAGCAAGACTTATCACACAGTTATAGTAATTAAGGCAATGCATAATTGGAGCAAGGACAGACACCAGAACAGAACAGACACCGTCCGATAACAATAGCCGCCAGACACACATGACTACTGAGCACCTGTAATGTGGTTAGCGCAATTCAGGAATTAATTTTGAATTTCTCTGACCTGAATGAATTTAAATTCAAGAACTAACAACTGACTCAGTTACTGGAAAACTTTTAAGCACGGCTTGGACCAACTGAGGTATGTGAAGCTACTTTTTTGATTGCAAATTTTCTGAAACCTGAACAAAGATCAACTTTGTGCCTGAGTGAGATCTGCTGTAAATGTAAAAATTATCTCTGATATCAAAGACATAGTACCAAAAAATGTAAAATACCTCAATAACTTCATATTACTTATTAATATTTTTGTATATTTGATTAAATAAAATATATTGTAAAAATAAATCTCATTAGTTTCTTTTTGCCTTTTAATGTGGCTATTAGACAATTTATAGTTACACATATGGCTCACATTTGTGACTTAAATTATATGTCTATTATCAGCTCTGGTATAATGTGTTCAGAAAAAGACTCACTTCTAGATACCTGATTTTTTAAAAAAACATTTATTTATTTGGCTGCACTGAGTCTTAGTTGTGGCACGTGGGATCTAGTTCCCTGACCAGGGATTGAACCTGGGCCCACTGTATTGGGAGAGTGGAGTCTTAGCCACTGGACACTAGTGAAGTCCCAAGATGTCAGATTTATAAGAAAAATTATATTGCAAGTGTGGTGGGGAAAAGATGGTCTTTTGAATAGAGTTGAGTGAACTGAATATCTGTACAAAGAAAAAAAAGGAATCTTGAGCCTTTGCATAATAAACAAATATCAATTCCAGCTGGACTGTACATCTAAATGTGAAAGTCAGAACTATGAAGCTGTTAGAAGAAGAAAACAAAGATAATCAACCTGGGCTAGGCAAGGATTTCTAAGGATATGAAATGGATTGATCACGTTTAAAAAATGATAAACTGGGCTAAACAAAAATTAAGAACTTCTTCGCATCAAAAGAAATGAGTCCTAAGATAATGAGCACTAAGATAATGAAAAGACAAGCCAGGGTTGGAAAAAAGCATTAGACGAGGGCTAATACATGCAAGAGAAGTGACTGTGCCCCCCGCACACACACAGAACATATCCATTGTATATACACTAGTATCTCAATAATTAACCATTGTTTTCCTGTTTCAACTTAAGTTTACCCATTCAAAAAATAAGAATTCTATCTAGCCAATGTGTTTCACTTCAGAAACACATATATATATTCAAAGTAAAAGTAATATACATAAAATCAACATTTACATTATCACATAAGGTCATTACTAGAGTCAATATATAAGAAGTATACACATCCTCAAAAAAAAAGAAAATTAACATCATTGAGACCTTCAGTCCAGACAAGATGGCTTAGACCAGTTTCTCCCTGCTTTTCTCTAAGTGCAACTGTAAAACCTAAAAATAAAGAAAAAGACAATCAAAAGATACTCTGGAAGGTAGTAAAAAGATGGCATATTGGATTGGGACCCCTAGACGACAGAAAGGGTATCTTAGATGCCAGGTACCCCTCACTCAACAGAAGGCTATAACCCAGCCCTGGCACATCCTAATCCCCAACCCAGCATAGAAGGCAGTCAGGGAGGCTCAATCCTCTCCAGGACTCAACAAGAATCTCTCCAACAGTACCAGGTAAGCCACCATCAAAAGTAACAGGGTTATGCCTGAAAGCCCCACTAAGAAGCAGCTAAGAACAGGTGAAGCAGTTTCCTTCTCCTCAAAATCTGAGACTTCTCTGCTCTACTGAGAGATAACGAGACATCCAAAGGGCACTGGCAAGACAAATTTCACCACAGCAAGTGACCAACCTGGAGAGTATCTTTGGCCCCATTGGCATGAAGCTTCCCTCTTCTATACAGACACACGAGTTTGCCTAGTATGGGGAAACTCCTCCCACCTCCTCTAGCAGAACCAGCAGGGACCATTGTGAATCCCACTGGTACCAGATAAGCAGAACAAAAAAATAACACAAAGACTCTAACCATCACTGCAATCAAAGACAAGAAGAGAAAGCAAAATGCCATGCTAAACCGTGACAGGATAACTATCCATTAAACAAAATATTTAAATAGGACTCAAAATACCCAACTTGATCAACAAAAAGGAGAGAATGAAATAAAAATAATCACCTGTCATTGCAAAAACAGAAATATCACAACTCACAGGAGAAAAGACAATAAGAAATATCAATAACCTCAGGTATGCAGATGACACCATCCTTATGGCAGAAAAGTGAAGAGGAACTAAAAAGCCTCTTGGTGAAAGCAAAAGAGTAGAGTGAAAAAGTTGGCTTAAAGCTCAACATTCAGAAAACTAAGATCATGGCATCCAGTCCCATCACTTCATGGGAAACGGATGGGGAAACAGTGGAAACAGTGGCAGACTATTTTTGGGGGCTTCAAAAATCACTGCAGACGGTGACTGGAGCCATAAAATTAAAAGATGCTTACTCCTTGGAAGGAAAGTTATGACCAACCTAGATAGCATATTCAAAAGCAGAGATATTACTTTGCCAACAAACGTTCGTCTAGTCAAGGCTATGGTTTTTCCTGTGGTCATGTATGGATGTGAGAGTTAGACTGAGAAGAAAGCTGAGCACCGAAGAATTGATGCTTTTGAGCTGTGGTGTTGGAGATGACTCTTGAGAGTCCCTTGGACTGCAAGGAGATCCAACNATCTGACCTGCCTCTTGAGAAAACTACATGCAGGTCAGGAAGCAACAGTTAGAACTGGACATGGAACAACAGACTGGTTCCAAATAGGAAAAGGAGTACGTCAAGGCTATATATTGTCATCTTGCTTATTTACTTCTATGCAGAGTACATCATGAGAAACACTGGGCTGAAAGAAGCCAGATGCCATGATCTTAGGTTTCTGAATGTTGAACTTTAAGCCAACTTTTTCATTCTCCTCTTTCACTTTCATCAAGAGGCATCTGGTCCCATCACTTCATGGCAAATAGATGGAAACAGTGTCAGACTTTATTGGGGGGGGGCTCCAAAATCACTGTACATGGTGACTGCAGCCATGAAATTAAAAGACGCTTACTCCTTGCACTGTGAAGAAAGCTGAGCGCCGAAGAATTGATGCTTTTGAACTGTGGTGTTGGAGAAGACTCTTGAGAGTCCCTTGGACTGCAAGGTGATCCAACCAGTCCATCCTAAAGGAGCTCAGTCCTGGGTATTCATTGGAAAGACTGATGCTGAAGCTGAAACTCCAATACTTTGGCCACCTCATGAGAAGAGCTGACTCACTGGAAAAGACCCTGATGCTGGGAGGGATAGGGGGCAGGAGGAGAATGAGACAACAGAGGATGAGATGGGTGGATGGCATCACCGACTCGAAGGACATGAGTCTGAGTGAAATCCTGGAGTTGGTGATGGACAGGGAGGCCTGGTGTGCTGTGATTCATGGGGTAGCAAAGAGTCGGACACAACTCAGCGACTGAACTGAACAGATGGACCCTTGTGGGTTTCCCTGGTGGTTCAGCTGGCAAAGAATCACCTGCAATGCAGGAGATCTGGGTTTGATCCCTGGAGAAAAGAAAGGCTACCCACTCCAGTATTCTGGCCTGGAGAATTCCAGGGACCGTACAGTCCATGGAGTCGCACAGAGTCAGACACGATTGAACGACTTCCACCTTCACTTTCCATGGAATCCTGTACCATTAAAGACACACTTACAGAAATTTTGCAGCTTCAGAGGGTTCTTGAAGGCCCTAAAATCCAGAATTTACAAAACCTAGCTTCAGATTATGCATCTTGAGAAACCTACTCTAGCAATTTAGGTCACTTGTCTCTTTAGATGGTAAGATAAGAATTTCTCAGAGTCCTTTCCAATGCTATAATTTACTGATTTACACCCCAGTCACACCCTCAGTGGGATTACGTCCCTTTCCATATCACATGTAATGGCACAGAATTTTTAACTGAGCATTTGGTTTACCTAACAGGATACTTAAGCACATTTACTATCTAGGACAGGTCTGAAATGAGCTTCCCTGATGGCTCAGGGGTAAAGGTCCACGTGCCAATGCAGGAAACACAGGTTCAATCCCTGGGTCAGGAAGATCCCCTAGAGAAGGAAATAACAATCCA
Source organism: Neotragus pygmaeus (assembly GCA_006410875.1). NCBI lineage: Eukaryota > Metazoa > Chordata > Mammalia > Artiodactyla > Bovidae > Neotragus > Neotragus pygmaeus. The sequence continues at coordinate 852,764 of SJYV01022228.1, read as the reverse complement.
CTTCAGTGTTCTAGCCTGGGAAGTCCCATGGACAGAGGAGCCTGATGGGTTACAGTTCATGGGATCAGAAGAGAGTCAGACAGGACTTAGCGACTAAAAACAACAAACTGAGGTCTGAAATACAAGGAGCAAGCTAGTGAAACTATGGAAATGTTTTGTGGATCCTTAATACAGTCACAAGATCATTGAATAATAGGAGGCACAATTGCTTCAGGAAAAAAGGTAAATGTCATGATGCTGCACTATGCTGGACTGGGTAGAAACTAGGCTCAATTTAGCTCAATTTCAGCAAAAACACTCCTCAAAGCAAATGCAGCAGCCCCCCCCAAAAAAGTTCTAATCTATTAACACTTATTTAAAATGTATGAAGGAAATTTGGTACAAAACACATCATGAGATGTCTAAAAGTACAAAAAGCACACAAACTTTTCCAGGTCTCCCAATGCAATCTTCACTAACAAGCAGCAAAAAGCTACTCCCCAGCATACACACCTTTATCTTAGATTCGCTGAGCTGCATTATAGCCTTTGGGTGTACCTGAAAGTGAACTAGATCTTGCAATTGAAACCACAAAATATTTAGCATGGATAAACTGCCTCTATCTTACTATATGCCTCACCTTGAGTCTTCACATGAGACCAGTGATTTCTAAAAAAAAGTTTATCTTCTACTAGGAAAACTGCAGAATTAAAAATTCAAACTCCTTTCAATATAACTTTCGGAATGCCATCTATTCTGGGTAATTTTTTTTATTTTAGGATGATTTTTTTTACCTGATTAGGATGATTTTTTAATAACTGGCATTATTAAAATATGTGAAAACATATTTAATCCACAAAAATTTTTACCAAATAGAGTTGGGTCACTGTCTCAGCAGTGAGTTCCTAAATCTATAAGCCCTTGTTTTCAATCTCTCTTTTAGGCCTTGCCACAGTGTTAAAAGAGTGATGACAAAGCAATACAGCAACTAATGGACTCAAAGTCCAGCTGCTAAGATAGAGGCCATGTTTCAGACCCAAATGCTGACAGCACTGGAGTATACAAAGAGAGTCACTCAATCTCAGGGCTACCAAAGGTCTAAATCTTGTCTAGATCCAGCCAAAGCTTAGGTTTTACCTGTAACAATTCCTGTACGAGATCTTTCATCTTCTATTGAACACTGCCAGTGTCTGGGACATCTTGCTTTCTGACACTGCCCACTCCATCCTCACAGCTCTGTTACAAAGTTCTCTTACAGTGGGTACAAATCTGTCTCTCTGTAATTTCCACCCACAAGTTCTAATTCTATCCCCTGGGACCACACAGAAGAAGCCTAATCCTTCTTCTAGCTTCCACATCGTCAGCCCTTCAGATATCTGAATACAGTTATCAAGTCTCCTATGACTGTTGTGGTAGGCTGAATACTGGTTCCCCCAAAGATGCTGCTGTCTTAATCCCCAAAACCTATCAGCTCCAGCTCATGCTCAGCCCTGTCTTTGTGACCCCACGGACTGTAGCCCACCAGACTCCTCTGTCCATGGGATTTTCAAGCAAGAACACTAGAGTGGGTTACCATTGCCTCTTCTAAGGGATCTTCCCAACCCAGGGATCAAGTCCACATCTCCTGCATCTCTTGCACTGGCAGGTATATTCTTTACCACTGAACCACCTGGGAGCTCAAAACCTACCAGAGAAGAGACTCTGAAGATGCGATTAAAGATCGTGAGATGGAGAGATTATCTTCAACTATCCTGGTGAATGCAGTGTAACCACAAGGGTCCCTATAAGAGGCAAGAAGGAGGATCAGAGAGAAAGAAGTAGATCTGATGAAGCAGAAACTGAAGTGATGCACTTTAAAGATGGAGAAAGGGGCCATGGGCCTAGGAATGCAGGCAAACTCTGGAAGCTAAAAAAGGCAGGAAAATAGAATCTTCCATACAGCCTCCAGAAGGAGTGTAGCCATACGTGCACATTTAGACTTATGACCGTTAGAACTGTTAAGAGTATAAATCTGTGTCTTTATGCCACTGAATTGGTAATAATTTGTTACAGCAACAGAAGGAAACTATCAGAAGGAGACTCGTTCTCTTTCCAAACTAAAAGATTTTTTAACCATTCTTCAAATAACAGTTTCAAGTCTCCCCTCAAGACATTCCCAATCTCTCTTTTGTCAAAAATCTCATGTTTCCTTCGACCTATCCATATATGCTATTCTCCTGGCCCAAAACAGCTCTCAACTTTCTCTCCAGCAATGATGTCTAAAGCCACATCCTCTTGGTCCACTTGCTTTTACCAAGCTCATTCCAAGGGCAATTGCTCAATAAATAACAAGTTGAAAGTAAACAATCATTCAGAATTCCCAATAGGTCTGATAATCTAGAAGATTAAAAGGCCTTTACTCCTCCTCCTCATTCTCCTGGAGAAGTCACAAATTCTTCCCCATGTATTAGGATTTTAAGAGATTACATAGATGACTTCTCAATTGAAACATCTAGTCATATAACTCCTTGTTAGTAAAACCACTGCAGGAATTAAAAAGTAAAAGCTCCCTATATTATGTATATGACTAATATTTCCTAATACTGTGCCTCCTAAACTCTACATTTATGTTTAATTATACAAACTGTATGCTGCTGCTAAGTTGCTTCAGTCGTGTCCGACTCTTTGCAACCTCATGAACTATATCTTGCCAGGCTCCTCAATCCATAGAATTCTCTGGGCAAGAATACCGGAGACGGTTGCCATGCCCTCCTCCACTGGAGCTTCTCAACCCAGGGATTAAACCCTCGTCTCTTATGTCTCATGCATCGGCAGGTGGGTTCTTTACCACTAGCACCACCTGGGGAGCACAAATTGTATAATTTATGGTAAAAAGTAGTTAAACAAAAGTACAGTATTAGTTTAGCCAAATGTTTTAGAAAATATTTAAATGGTTATATAATAGCTTTGGGGCTTCCCAAGTGGCACAATGGTAAAAAATCCTCCTGCCAATGAAGGAGACACAAGACGTGGGTTTGATCCCTGGTTCGGGAAGATCCCCTGGAGAAGGAACTGGTTACCAACTCCAGTATTCTTGCCTGAAAAATCCCATGGACAGAGGAGCCTGGAAGGCCTGGGGCTGCAAAGAGTCAGACATGACTAAGGAACTGAGAACACACACACATAATATTTTTATCTGTCAACATTAACTCTTCTAGCAAAAAAATAACAATGTTTGACAAATGCACTGTACTGAACATTGTACCTATAGCATAATTTACTTTACAAACACAAAGGCTTTTAACACTTCTATTTATGGATGCTAGAATATAGGATGTGATGGTGAAGGTACGAAATAGAAAGCAGAGGAAAAGTTGGATCATAGCCATGGTAAACAGTCTCAGCATAAAGTGAAAAGAATCTGAACAGTGGAACAACAGTTAGGGAGCAAGGAGAAACTACTCTTTATCAGCTATTACTGTATATACCAACTTCCCAAAAGCACCGATCAGACAGCGTTATGTCCCACCGGGTATCTGTGTCAGGGTGGGGAGCATGGTTTCTAAAAATTCAGCCACACAGTTTTGAATAACTTCTGTTAATTTTAACCAATCTGGAAATCAACAACCTAGATAAAAACACCCAAAATTCCTTTCTCCTTTTGGCAGAAAATTACTTGAATTATAATTGCTTATTTTGGCTATTAGTATTATTTCTGTTCCTAAAAAACCTACTAACTAAGCATTTAGAAGAAAGCTACCTAAAAACATAATAGGGAATAGAATCTAGGATTAAAACTTGCCCTATTTTTTGAAAACACCAAAGGTTTGCTTCAGATTTTCATTATTTGGCCTAGTAACACCTTTACTTAAATATTATAAAAATCTGTAACCATAATAATAATGTTATCTCATTAAGAAAATGATACATCAAATTTCACACAACAATCGAAATTAGTGTTAGAACTAGCGAAGAAACTCAAGTCTTAA